>JAODAL010045046.1:0-32296 GCA_025379985.1 Phyllomedusa bahiana | reverse complement strand
TCTAAGATAGAGAGATGACTCAGATGACCTTGACCTCTAATAATAGTGGGATAGCGCAGATGTATCTGACCATTAATGATTATTACATGACTCTGATGACCCTGACCTTTAATGACAGTGAGATGATTGATGACCCTGTCCTCTAATGACAGTGAGATGATTGATGACCCTGACCTCTAATGACAGTGAGATAGCACAGATGTATCTGACCGTTAATGATAATTATATGACTCTGATGACCCTGACCTCTAATGATAGCGATGTGACACTGCTGTCCAGGACCTCTAATGATAGGGAGATGACTCTGCTGACCCTGATCTCTAATGATAGTGATGTGACACTGCTGTCCCTGTTCTCTAATGATAGTGAGATGACTCTGATTTTCAGGACCTCTAATGATCTTGAGATGACTCTGCTGACCCTGATCTCTAATGATAGTGAGATGACTCTAATGACCCTGACCTCTACTGATAGAGAGATGATGTTGATGACCCTGACCTCTAGTGATAGAGAGATGACTCTGATGACCCTGACCTCTAGTGATAGAGCGATGACTCTGATGACCCTAATCTCTAATGATAATGCTAACTTATGCGGGAATTGTGATAATCTTAGGGACTCTCTAGACCCTGCTTCTATAATAATAAGATGACCTGTGCCCTGCCCTCTTTTGTTAAAGATGACTTGATGACACTGACCTCTATGATAGAGGATGACTCTGATGACCTACCTTATTGTAAGAATGACTCTAACCCAACCAAATATTGACAAAATAAGATGACTCCGATGACCCTGACCTCTATTGACAGAGCGATGACTCTGATGACCCTGACCTCTATTGACAGAGCGATGACTCTGATGACCCTGACCTCTATTCATAGAGTGATGACTCTGATGACCCTGACTTCTATTGATAGAGAGATGACTCTGATGACCCTGACCTCTAATGATAGAGAGATGACTCTGATGTGCCTGACTTCTATTGATAGAGAGATGACTCTGATGTGCCTGACCTCTATTAGAGAGATGACTCTGATGACCCTGACCTCTATTCATAGAGTGATGACTCTGATGACCCTGACCTCTATTCCTAGAGAGATGACTCTGATGACCCTGATCTCTAATGATAATGACATGACACTACTTCCCCGGACTTCGAATAGTAGTGAGATTGCTCTGATGACCGGAACCTCTAATTAGACTAAGTTGACTCTGATGACCCTGACATCTATTGATAGAGAGATTACTCTGATGACCTTGACCTCTATTGACAGAGCGATGACTCTGATGACCTTGACCTCTAATGATAGATCGATGACTCTGATGACCCTGACCTCTATTCATAGAGCGATGACTCTGATGACCCTGATCTCTAATGATAATGATATGACTCTGATGACCCTGACCTCTAGTGATAGAGCGATGACTCTGATGACCCTGACCTCTAGTGATAGAGCGATGACTCTGATGACCCTGACCTCTAGTGATAGAGAGATGACTCTGATGACCCTGATCTCTAATGATAATGATATGACTCTGATGACCCTGACCTCTAGTGATAGAGCGATGACTCTGATGTGCCTGACCTCTATTGATAGAGAGATGACTCTGATGACCCTGACCTCTATTGATAGAGAGATGACTCTGATTGGCCCCGACTCTATTTTAGAGCGATGACTCTGATGACCCTGATCTTAATGAATAATGATTTTTGACTCTGTGACCTGCCCTCTAGTGATTAGAGCGAGGACTCTGATGACTCTAAACCTCTATTCATAGAGCGAGGGATCTGATGACCTTGACCTTCTAATGATAAGGATGACTCTGATGACCCTGATCTCTAATGATAATGATATGACTCTGATGACCCTGACCTCTAGTGATAGAGAGATGACTCTGATGACCCTGACCTCTAGTGATAGAGAGATGAGATGACCCTGATCTCTAATGATAGTGATATGACTCTTATGAACCTAGATTACAATAATTAGTTGACCCTGCTGTCCCTCTTTTGATAATAAGATGACTCTGATGACCCTAAACTCTAATGATAATGCTATGACTCTGTTGACGCTAACCCAGTGCACACAGGGAATCTGAAAAGCGAGCTGAAGGAAGCAGGCGATCGCTTGTGCTTGCGCCAATGGAATATAAACATAACAAATAAAAAAAAAAAAAAGTCCAATAAAATTCTAAAACATATGTTTATAATAAAAACTTGCTGAAAATAAGGTGTTGTTGTCTGCCGCCCCATTCTCTGCCAGCGTGGGCTTTCCTCTGCATTGTGTCTCCGACGAGGCAGTGGGGTAGTCTGCAGCGAGCGCGCATTTCTCAGCACACACAACAGCAGAGCGTCCTATGAAGAATAACTAGGTAGGTAATAATTTGCTTTGTAATTATGCATTAGCAAATGTGAAAAGCCTCCTTAAATTTGCTGCCAGGCACAAACGAAATTGCATTAAACAAACCAACAAAACCATTAGAAAAGTTAAAAGAAGCGTTTGCAGTTTCTGTGTCGGCGCTAAACTAACATAATAAGAAGTATGGCGACGGGGCCGGATCGCCATTGAGACGGCGGCGGAGTGAAAGGCTCGCGTCTCTGATAAAAATCAGTCGTCTTTGTCAGGACGGGCGAACAGCTGCGCAACAAGACAAACATTGGATAATTGCCCGCATTCTCCTCCCAAAGTGTGGGATGGAAATCCAGCTATTTTATAAAGAGGAAACTGGGACTTTATGTAGAGTGGAGAGGAATATGGGGGTGGGGGCAACGTGCCATAGATTATAGGGTTATTCTCCCCACATTGAATAGCTGTATGCATATAGGCTAAGGTAAATAAAGACTATTACCAAATATATTGCTGTTCTTATTTTGCTTCCTTGAATAGCTGTAAGTATGTAGGCAAAGGTAAATAAGCACTATTACCAAATACATTGCTGTTCTGATTTTGTTTCCTTGAGTAGCTGTAAGCAGGTAGGCAAAGGTAAATAAAGACTATTACCAAATATATTGCTATTCTTATTTTGCTTCCTTGAATAGCTGTAAGTATGTAGGCAAAGGTAAATAAAGACTATTACCAAATACATTGCTGTTCTGATTTTATTTCCTTGAATAGCTGTAACAAAGGAGGCAAAGGTAAATAAGCACTATTACCAAATACATTGCAGTTCTGATTTTGTTTCCTTGAATAGCTGTAAGGAAGTAGGCAAAGGTAAATAAAGATTGTTACCAAATACATTGCTGTTCTGATTTTGCTTCCTTGAATAGCTGTAAGTATATAGGCTAAGGTAAATAAACACTATTACCAAATACATTGCTGTTCTGATTTTGTTTCCTTGAATAGCTGTAAGCAAGTAGGCAAAGGTAAATAAAGATTGTTACCAAATACATTGCTGTTCTGATTTTGTTTCCTTGAATAGCTGTAAGTATGTAGGGAAAGGTAAATAAAGACTATTACCAAATACATTGCTGTTCTAATTTTGTTTCCTTGAATAGCTGTAAGTATGTAGGCAAAGGTAATTAAACACTATTACCAAATACATTGCTGTTCTGATTTTGCTTCCTTGAATAGCTGTAAGGAAGTAGGCAAAGATAAATAGTCATTATTACCAAATACATTGCTGTTCTGATTTTGCTTCCTTGAATAGCTGTAAGTATGTAGGCAAAGGTAAATAAGCACTATTACCAAATACATTGCTGTTCTGATTTTGCTTCCTTGAATAGCTGTAAGGAAGTAGGCAAAGGTAAATAAAGATTGTTACCAAATACATTGCTGTTCTTATTGTGCTTCCTTGAATAGCTGTAAGTATGTAGGCAAAGGTAAATAAAGACTATTACCAAATTCATTGCTGTTCTGATTTTGCTTCCTTGTATAGCTGTAAGTATGTAGGCAAAGGTAAGTAAACACTATTACCAAATACATTGCTGTCCTGATTTTGTTTCCTTGAATAGCTGTAAGCAAGTAGGCAAAGGTAAATAAGCACTATTACCAAATACATTGCTGTCTTGATTTTGCTTCCTTGAATAGCTGTAAGTATGTTGGCAAAGGTAAATAAGCACTATTACCAAATATATTGCTGTTCTGATTTTGCTTCCTTGAATCGCTGTAAGTATATAGGCAAAGGTAAGTAAACACTATTACCAAATACATTGCTGTTCTGATTTTGCTTCCTTGAATAGCTGTAAGTATGTAGGAAAATGTAAATAAACACTATTACCAAATACATTGCTGTTCTGATTTTGTTTCCTTGAATAGCTGTAAGCAAGTAGGCAAAGGTACATAAGCACTATTACCAAATACATTGCTGTTCTGATTTTGCTTCCTTGAATAGCTGTAAGGAAGTAGGCAAAGGTAAATAGACACTATTACCAAATACATTGCTGTTCTGATTTTGCTTCCAGGAATACCTGTAAGCAAGTAGGCAAAGGTAAATAAGCACTATTACCAAATACATTGCTGTCTTGATTTTGTTTCCTTGAATAGCTGTAAGGAAGTAGGCAAAGGTAAATAAAGATTGTTACCAAATACATTGCTGTTCTGATTTTGTTTCCTTGAATAGCTGTAAGCAAGTAGGCAAAGGTAAATAAAGATTGTTACCAAATACATTGCTGTTCTGATTTTGCTTCCTTGAATAGCTGTAAGTATGTAGGCAAAGGTAAATAATCAATATTACCAAATACATTGCTGTTCTGATTTTGCTTCCTTGAATAGCTGTAAGTATGTAGGAAAATGTAAATAAACACTATTACCAAATACATTGCTGTTCTGATTTTGCTTCCTTGAATAGCTGTAAGTATGTAGGCAAAGGTAAATAAGCACTATTACCAAATACATTGCTGTCCTGATTTTGCTTCCTTAAATAGCTGTAAGCAAGTAGGCAAAGGTAAATAAAGATTGTTACCAAACACATTGCTGTTATGATTTTGCTTCCTTGAATAGCTGTAAGTATGTAGGCAAAGGTAAAATAAGCACTATACCAAATACATTGCTGTCCTGATTTTGCTTCCTTAAATAGCTGTAAGCAAGTAGGCAAAGGTAAATAAAGATTGTTACCAAACACATTGCTGTTCTGATTTTGCTTCCTTGAATAGCTGTAAGTATGTAGGCAAAGGTAAATAAGCACTATTACCAAATACATTGCTGTTCTGATTTTGCTTCCTTGAATAGCTGTAAGCATATAGGCAAAGGTAAGTAAACACTATCACCAAAAACATTGCTGTTCTGATTTTGCTTCTTTACTTTAATACATTCTCGTTATCCAAGAGGAAGCATTTATTCTAGAACTGGGCGCCGGATCCATTCTTCATACTTTGGTATTCCTTCATTGTTCGTACCCACTGCCGTGTGGTCGGTTTCGGAGTCTCGGAGAGAGCCAAGCACGTGTCTATGAGCGTTGTGCCTCTATATTATATGCACAACAGCTCCAGGTGAGCATCACCATTTTGTGTTTTACCTTTTCCAATTTGGAAATACTTCACCATAGAGCGCCCCCCTCCTTTTTTCTCTTTTATTTCTTATGTAGGCAAAGGAAAATAAACACTATTATCAAATACATTGCTGTTCTGATTTTGCTTCCTTGAATAGCTGTAAGTATGTAGGCAAAGGTAAGTAAAGACTATTACCAAATACATTGCTGTTCTGATTATGCTTCCTTGAATAGCTGTAAGTATGTAGGCAAAGGTAAATAAACACTATTACCAAATACATTGCTGTTCTGATTTTGCTTCCTTGAATAGCTGTAAGCATACAGGCTAAGGTAAATAAACACTATTACCAAATACATTGCTGTTCTGATTTTGCTTCCTTGAGTAGCTGTAAGTATGTAGGTAAAGGTAAATAAAGACTGTTACCACATACATTGCTGTTCTGATTTTGCTTCCTTGAATAGCTGTAAGCATACAGGCTAAGGTAAATAAACACTATTACCAAATACATTGCTGTTCTGATTTTGCTTCTGTGAATAGCTGTAAGTATGTAGGCAAAGGTAAATAAAAACTGTTACCAAATACATTGCTGTTCTGATTTTGCTTCCTTGAATAGCTGTAAGCATATAGGCAAAGGTAAATAAACACTATTACCAAATACATTGCTGTTCTGATTTTGCTTCCTTGAATAGCTGTAAGCATATAGGCTAAGGTAAATAAGCACTATTACCAAATACATTGCTGTTCTGAATTTGCTGCACAGCCTGAACAGGAAGTAGAAGCCTGAAGCTGTAGAACCACCTAAAACCTAAACAGGAAATGAGAGCCTGAAGCTGTAGAACTGCCTAAAGCATGAAGCTGTAGAACCTCAAACAGCCTGAGCAGGAAGTGGGATCCTGAAGCTGTAGAACCACCCAAAGACTGAGCAGGAAGTGGGATCCTGAAGCTGTAGAACCACCCACAGCCTGAACAGGAAAAGGGAGCCTGGAGTTGTAGAACCAGCTACAGCCTGAACAGGAAGTGGAAGCCTGAAGCTATCTGTAGCTGTGTGAAACAGCATAATGAAAACACCCCTCTTACTATCTGAAGTCATTATGGGACCTACAGAAAAGAGGCTCTTGATCAGTTTGACTTCATCCCCCATCTTCATGACTTCTGTGAAGCTTCACATGAATCAACCTCTAGAAAAGGATGGATGGGTCATGGAGCTTTCTAAAAGAAAGGAGGAATCAGGCTTTTAGGAGCCTCCTTTAACCAGTGTCTGACTGGGCCATTTAGGGGCTGTTCACATGGGGTTATTTGCTCACTTTTGAGGAATCTGATGGGGTATCATGTAAAAAGATGCCCTTGTGGATACGCCACGGCCCCATAAAGGTTAATAGAGGAAACCTAGCCCTATGTGGACTATGTGTGCTCTATTCCATGGCAGTATTCACTTTCCTTTTGAGACCTGCAGTGACAGCATATACCCTGCGGGACTCAAGCCATTCACAAAAACAAACAGATACAAACTAACAGCATATACGCATCAAAAATGTAACCAAAATAACAATATCTTTAAAGGGGTTTTATCGTTTGAAGATTTCTTACCCTTGAGCTGAAACTATCAGTTTCATTTTCAAATTCAGGGGCGAGTCTCTCCTCTCAGTAGGTGAGTCTCTCCTCTCAGTAGGCGTGTCTCCCCTCACTGAAGAGTTGCGACATCATCATCCTGTGTTAGCAGAGGAAGGGGGAGGAGGTCAGCTTTGCAGACCTCCTACTTATGGCTGCAGTTCTCATGCTTCTGGCTGCCGAGTTCTGAGCTCCAGGCTGCACAAGCTCCTTGTAACCAGTACCTCTGCACTGGTGTAATTGCCGCTTTACACACAGCCTGAAATGATGAAACAAGTGTGAGAAATGTTCTCTGCCTCCTCCCTTCCCCCTCTGTTATCAGGCAGGAGATACAGCAGACTGTATAATGAGACTGTAGATTGTTATATGGGGGGAGCACAGGGTGTAAGACTGTGTTATATGAGGGTAGAGTGAAGTGACTCAGTATATAGAACAATCACTGGAGAGCCATCACATAGGGCTATCCCAGCTTCTCACAGAAAAGGGGGCGTGTCCTGACCAGCAGCTGCAGAAATAACTATAGATGCAAAGAAAAGCTCATATCTACTATACTAAGTGACTTTGTTAAAGCAAACCAATTACAAAAGTGCTTATTTTTACTGTCCCCATTATTAGAGATGTGATCTTTGTAGCGAGAAAACCCCTTTATGCATTCCAGAATGCAGGGTCAAAGTGAGAAGCTTCTTATAGTGGTATTAGCCGCCCCTCTATCAATGCAAAGATGTATATTAGTAGAAGGAATATATTGGGGCGGCTGCAGCAGGATACGGTGCGGATTCTTAGGATATCTTTTGTTACAAAGATGTTAATCACTTAAAGGGGATATATTGCTTCATCAGTTCGGCTGTTTTCTTGAATTTCTCAGTTCCTGAAATCCAGGGGCGTTTCTTCCCTTCCCAGCTGGGTGGTACTTGACATCATCCTCGCCTTCACTGTTCATGCTCGCTCCCGAGTCAGTGTCGTCCCCCCCTCTCTGAGTCCACATGTCACTGTGTCGTTCCTCTCCCTATGCAGTCTTATTTTGTAAGAGCTGTTTACATACCACAGCCCTGCGTTCAGTCTAGACAGCCTTCTATGAACTCAGAGCACTGATCTTTTCTCCTCTCACAGCTGGAGGTTTGTTACAGTTGAATGCAGTCTTCTAGGAACTCATCCAGAGCAGCACAGATCTGTCTCCTTTCTATGTTTACACGCAGGAGCATTAGGCACCAAGGCACAATTCTGCTGTTTTCTGATTGTAGAAGCAGCTGCAGGCTGTGCAGAGTGAAATGTTGCCGGTCCCTTATTCTGAGTGAGAGAGGCAGGAATGCGCGCTCCCGTGAATATGACCGGGGGGGGCAGACAGAATGTAAATTAGTAGAGCCGTTAGCCAATGAAATGCAAGGAGGTGGGATCCGACCGGCACTGGGGAACTGTGTTTACACAAAACGAAGATAAGGGGACAGTGAAAACAAGACAGCTTTGCTAATTATATCCAATTGCAAAGTTGCTTGTTTTCACTGTCCCCTTATTCTGAAGACCATTTAATGTAATGATACAACCCCTTAAAGTTTTATATCCCTGATCCTCTGATGGCTAAGGCTCTAGTCCATGGCAGTATTCACTTTCCTTGTGGGAAGCGAAAGTCTAGTCTACTGCGCTGTCGAGCCCTGCCGAGACAGCATCTCCACTGCGGGACTCAAGCCAGTCACAAAAACAAACAGATACAAACTAACAGCAGATTGATATGTATCAAAAATGTAACCAAAAATAACAATATCTTTAGGCATTCTGGAATGCAGGGTCAAAGTGAGAAGCTTCTAATAGCGGTAATAGCCCCCCCTCAATCAATGCAAAGATGTATATTAGAAGCAGGAATATATTGGGGCGGCTGCAGCAGGATACGGTGCGGATTCTTAGGATATCTTTTGTTACAAAGACGTTAATCACTTAAGTTTTTCTTAAAGAGCAGTCGTTGCGGCCACACTGGTTCCACCGCCAATAACCCGAAACCTGCGAGACCTCAGCACAAATCTCCGTCTCTCCTGATGGAAATCCATTTCTCCTTTTGCTGTTTCATTATGGGATTGTTAACCTTGACTCTACAAAAGATTCCTCCTAGAATAACCAGAAGGCGAGCCGGAGATTTCCTGCTGTGAAAGTCGAATAACCTCCGATAAGAAGCGAGGGAAGACTCTTGAGGACTGAGATGGGCGACGCTCAGTGAAGGTTTTGAAAATTATTATTATTATTTTTTTTTTGTGCTATATTATTTCCAAAGGCAACCGGAAGAGTAACAAAGAAGAAGAGCAAGATGGACGGAAATATCACTCCCATTGTGAGGACGCAGAGCACCGCCTGGCCTCAGGATGCAGTGGGGCACGTTTATCAAGGCAGTTACACCAGAATTCTGGCCAAATTGGCAGCCAAAAATGATGTTGCACGTGCTCTACACCACATTTATTATTTATTATCATTGATGCTATGATTAAAGGGATTGTCTCACTACAAAGATTAGCTTTCAACATGTAGGGAACGTAAATGAAGACTTTTTTTTGTTGAGGAGCTACAAGTGATTTTATCACCTTCTGAGGGCTTTCTGGTTTCTCTAGTTACAGACCTTTTTGCTTGTTCTGCCCTGCTGTTTGTCTTATATGATAGCAGGGAGTGAAGTCATCACACAGGTCACAGGCGTAATTGCGGGGTGTACAGCACGGCCGCAATTACGCCGGGTGTTTGGGAGTCACGCTGATTGGCACGTACTCCCACGGCACGGGGGGGGGGCGGCCTCCCGCCGGCCCCATAGACATGCATTACTCGCGGTGTGTATTCGCCACAAGTAATTGACATGTCACTTATCTCCCTGCGCGTACAATACGATCGTATTGTACGAGCAGGGAGAGGAGACGTAATCCATAGTTCTCCATGAGAGCTATGGATTACCATAATTTCGGCGCGCGCATCTCACTCGTATTAGAGCACAAATACGCGGGGAAATGCGTGTCGCAATGTGCCCGTGTGAACATAGCCTGAGAGCTTGTGTGTTATCTGATCTTTCAGAAAAAAGACACTAACTACTACACTTTAACACTTTAGCAACACTTTAGCAAAGTGGGCTAACTTGTTGGACGTATGTCTTCTTTTGGCCTGACAAACTATGTAACTATGTACTGTTTACTTTAGCTCTGAAGCTTCTCTGGACCTGGTAGCAGGAGATTGTTTATCTAATCTAGAATAATTAACAGAAGTCTGAATACATGAAGCTCATATACTAATTATCCAGGAAGTGACAGGATGCATGAATGAATTGATGCTGCTGACTCTATGAAACAGGAAGATGAGACAACCCCTTTTAAGGGCACCAGATGCGTGAAACGTGTAAACAGACTTTTGTTTGTTCCTGTGTCATGTTTTAACTCCGTGGAACAAAGAATTTGTTTTATGGAGGAAGTTTGAATATTATAAATTTATTATGTGTTCTGACAGTTTCTAGACACTTCTGTGCCTTGTCTGATAAAGGGGGTGAGGCCTCACTAAAAAGGTGTGGATTCGTGGAAAGGGGATGTGTCACAGACACTACTGATTTGCGACAGATGTGAAGATCCAAGCCACGGTGTAACCAAAGGCTCATGGGCCCTGGTTAAAAACTTCAGGTTGGACCCTCCTCCTTCCGCCCCCTCCCTCCTCCCCTGTGCCCAGACAATGGCTGTGGACCATTACTTTTTAATAAAAGGTTTCCTACTGGGCCTTGTGATGATGCGGTGAAGCCTGCTGCAGAAAATGATTGCTACTTAAAGGGGTTGTCTCACTACATTGATTCGTCCTGTTTCTTTGGTTTCATTTTGAATTCAGGGGCGTGCTTTCTGGCTTCTACTAGGCTGCAGTAGAAGCCAGGTCTGTAGCTATGGCAACCAGTGCTGACAGCCTATCAGGAAAGATCAAACAAGTCTGTAGCTATAGCGACCTGAGGAGCTGATGCAGCCCATACAAGAGGGGATATCTAGAAATAGGTAGGACACTGGTAATGGACATAAATTACAAAATTACTTGTTTTTGCAAGATCTTTAACATAAAACGCAGCAATCCTTGTAGTGAGACAACCCCTTTAACGACTGCGCACCGACTATAGACGATGGGTGGTGCGTGTCTTCTTTGTGCAGCGATGTCTAGAGAGACGTCACTGCTGAAAGAGGAGTTTTGCTGGCTCCGAGAGCTGCAGCTGCACTAGGAACAGAGCTGTAGATGACAGATCCATTCCTAGAGCAGAGTCTGTAAGTGCTGGGAAGCGGAGGAAACCTCCGTTCCTTGGGGCTTGACCCTTTGTTTGCCGGGGTCCGTGACTGCAGCATAATCAAAGGGCATTCCCCTACTCCATCAGGTCGATCAGGACTCTCGGTGACCCAATAGAGCCCAGGGAACGTCTGTACAGTCAGCCCTTGGGATCTAGAGTAGCCCCAGGGCTGTCTGTATAGCAAGGCTGCGGTCAGGGCACACTGTGTGCTGCTCTGACTTCTGCCTGTGTCATACTGACACAGAATGTAATGTATTAGCGTATATGAAAATATTAATACATTACTAATTGTAAAAAAAAAAAGTTATCCCTTAATGAGATTAAAAAAAAGTAAAAAAAAAAAAAAAAAAAAAAAGTGTGGAAAAAAATAAATCAAATAAATAATAAAACAAATATTTAATAAAAAATTATTGTGCATACATTACACACAAAAACCTACACATATTAGACATCCACATGACCGTAATAATCTGTAGAATAAATCTGACTGGTTATTTAGTGTGAAATGTGAATGGTGTAAAAAACAATAAAAAAAAGAAGAAAAAAATGCAGTAATTTATATCTAAACTCAGACTATGCCCCAAAAGGTACAATTTCTCCCACATAAAACAAGTCCTACTTCAACTGCATCATTGAAAAAATAAAAAAATTAAGACTGTTGAAACGCAAGGAGGCAAAAACTAAAAAAATATGTTGATCATTAAGACCTTTTCAGGCCTGGAGCTTAAGGGGAGGGATTATCCAATAGAATAAAATTTATTTTAAGAAAGAGAAAACAAGTTACACAGCCAAAGCGTCCACCTCCTCTTTCCCTCCACTTCTCCAGAAAAAAAATTCTTGGGGGATGAACAGATAAAAAAAAAAATGCTATAGGGCCTTTGTTTTTTGGATTTAGTTTTTCATGTAGTTTACACTAAACAGTTTAATTGACACGTGATTCTGTGGATCAGTAAGTATACAAGGGCCAAAAAATACCACCAGATTATCAAGGTGTGTCATCAGTAAGTAATTAATACCACCATAATGTCACTGACCAAACCAGTATACCAAGACCAATGTAACCAAATAACAACATAGGAAGACCAAATAACAACCCACATATCGCTACCACATAGTGACTAATACTAATATACTGTTACTCATAAAATCAATATAACATAAACAATAATGACAATAACAACAATATGCAAGAATCAAATAATACCACCACATCATGACCACGTTTCACCACCATCAAGTGACTGAATAATACAATGATACTGTTAGTGAATATAAACCATTACACTAAGATTACTATTTCTACCATATAGTGACCATATAGTGGTAGGTACCTGTCTACACAGGCGCTCTGCACACATGTAAGTGCTTACACTAAGACCAATATACCACCAGACAGTGATCATACACTGGTAGAAACCACTGTACACAGACTCTGCAGACTGTATATTACCACAATACAGTGACCATATAGTGGTAGACAACATGTACACAGGCTCTGCAGACTGTATATAACCGCCCCATAGGGACCAGATAGTCGTAGACAACAGTGTACACAGGCTCTGCAGACTGTATATTACCTCAATAAAGTGACCATATAGTGGTAGACAACAGTGTACACAGGCTCTGCAGACTGTATATAACCACCATGTTAACCAAAAAAGAATACAATGACAAAAAAGTTATAGGGAAATATATATTGACAATCTTTATTGATTCAATAATAAATATTAAAAACTAATATGTCACAAATAGGACAAATTTAAGGCTAAAAACAATTAAAAATAATGCCCATATCAAACAAGGCATACAAATCACACCATTCCTAAATATAGAGAGTCATCTAAGGTGTATAACCTGTAATATTTAACATTAGTATTAAAGTGTCTTATATTAGAGATCAAGTGATTAAATAGTATATAGACACATCAAGATGGGTATACGATAATGCCTCACCTCTCACACACAATACATGACCAAGTGTAATAGGAATGGAGGAGATGCACTGCCAAGTAAATGGGATAGCCTCGACGTGCGTTTCGCCAAGCTTTCTCAAGAGGCTTCAACTGTATATTACCACCATACAGTAACCATATAGTGGTAGACACCAGTGTACACAGGCTCTGCAGACTGTATATTACCTCCACACAGTGACCATATAGTGGTAGACACCAGTGTACACACTCTGCAGACTGTATATTACCTCCACACAGTGACCATATAGTGGTAGACACCAGTGTACACAGGCTCTGCAGACTATATATTACCTCCATACAGTGACCATATAGTTGTAGACACCAGTGAACGCAGGCTCTGCAGATTGTATATTACCTCCATACAGTGACCATATAGTGGTAGACACCAGTGTACACAGGCTCTGCAGTCTGTATCTTACCTCCATACAGTGACCATATACTGGTAGACACCAGTGTACACAGGCTCTGCAGACTGTATATTACCTCCATACAGTGACCATATAGTGGTAGACACTGGTGTACACAGGCTCTGCAGACTGTATATTACCACAATACAGTGACCATATAGTGGTAGGTACCAGTGTACACAGTCTCTTCAGACTGTATATTACCTCCATACAGTGACCATACAGTGGTAGACACCAGTGTACACAGGCTCTACAGACTGTATATTACCACAATACAGTGACCATATAGTGGTAGTAACCAGTGTACACAGGCTCTGCAGACTGTATATTACACCCATACAGTGACTATATAGTGGTAGGTACCAGTGTACACAGGCTCTGCATACTGTAGATTACCTCCATACAGTGACCATATAGTGGTAGACACTGGTGTACACAGGCTCTTCAGACTGTAATTTACCTCCATACAGTGACCATATAGTGGTAGGTACCAGTGTACACAGGCTCAGGAGACTGTATATTACCCAAATACAGTGACTATATAGTGGTAGGTACCAGTGTATACAGGCTCTGCAGACTGTATATTACCTCCATACAGTGACCATATAGTGGTAGACACCAGTGGACACAGGCTCTGCAGACTGTATATTACCCCCATACAGTGACTATATAGTGGTAGGTACCAGTGTACACAGGCTCTGCAGACTGTAGATTACCTCCATACAGTGACCATATAGTAGTAGGTACCAGTGTACACAGGCTCAGGAGACTGTATATTACCCAAATACAGTTACTATATAGTGGTAGGTACCAGTGTATACAGACTCTGCAGACTGTATATTACCTCCAGACAGTGACCATATAGTGGTAGATACCAGTGTACACAGGCTCTGCAGACTGTATATTACCTCAAATGGTAATAATAACCCATTTGGTGCCCTGATAGTTAGGTATTAGTGAGGTACATGCAGTGATTGGTGGTCCATACAGTGTGGTACTCAGTTATGGACTGGTGTGCCCAGGACCCACAGTTGGAGTTAATTCTAGGGGGTCCACCAGCTGAGTTGTTTTTGGGCCCACCATTGAGATTTATTATAGGGACATGCCTCCTATACTCTGCCTCTTGCTGTTTGCATCTCTTTTACTGATTTTCTGCCTCTCCCGAGGATGCAAAATGGTAAGCTTGCTATATTTGCTCTTCACCTTCTATGCACAACTATGTAGTGGAGCACTAGTTGCATTGAACTTGGTTAGGATCAATGGAGGCACCAAATAAGGAAATTGGGGTCCCCATGCCACACATTAACATAGCTGTCTGTACCGAAATATAAGAGTGTTATAGAGACAACCCAGCCAATACTCCCTTAGACTTCAAAAGAGAGCTGTATGACTACAGGACCATCTCCATCAGATGACCTCCAATTTCCCGATAAGTGGGGCACCAGAGGTAAGTAGCATAGATGCTACCCCAAAAAATAGTGACTTAAGGATTCTTCCTAACCATGACTTTACATCAGATATTTAAATCAGACAGATAAGTATATATTACAGTGCATATGTAGATAGCGGTGGTATTAAACAGACAGGCAGATGCATGGTAGATAGATAGATAGATAGATAGATAGATAGATAGATAGATAGATAGATAGATAGATAGATATGAGATAGATAGATAGATAGATAGATATGAGATAGATGGATAGATAGATAGATAGATAGATAGATATGAGATAGATAGATATATATGAGATAGATAGATAGGAGATGTATAGATAGATAGATAGATAGATAGATAGATAGATAGATAGATAGATATGAGATAGATAGAGAGATAGATAGATATGAGATAGATAGACAGATAGATAGATAGATATGACATAGATAGATATGAGATAGATAGATGGATGGATAGATAGATAGATATTAGATATATAGATAGATGTGAGCTAGATAGATAGATATGAGATAGATAGATAGATATGAGATAGATATGAGATAGATAGATATGAGATAGATAGATAGATAGATAGATAGATAGATAGATAGATAGATATGAGATAGATAGATAGATATGAGATAGATAGATAGATAGATATGAGATAGATAGATATGAGATAGATAGATAGATAGATAGATAGATAGATAGATAGATAGATAGATAGATAGATATGGGATAGATAGATATGAGATAGATAGATAGATAGATATGAGATAGATAGATAGATAGATAGATATGAGATAGATATGAGATAGATAGATAGATAGATAGATAGATAGATATGAGATAGATAGATAGATAGATAGATAGATAGATAGATATGAGATAGATAGATAGATAGATAGATAGATAGATAGATAGATAGATAGATAGCGATACAAATACAAATTGCGGGACTTGCGGCGCTCTCGGAGGATAAATCAATATGTATACAAGTCTTCCTTTTCAGGGTATTATTTAAAAGAGAGGATTACTCTCATAAAAAAACTAAAAACACAACACTTAACGCGTTTCACATGGTATACCCATGCTTCATCATATAGATAGATATTAGATAGATATGGGATAGATAGATAGATAGATAGATAGATAGATAGATATAAGATAAATATGAGATAGATAGATAGATAGATAGATAGATATGATAGATAGATAGATAGATAGATAGATAGATATGAGATAGATAGATATGAGATAGATAGATAGATAGATATGAGATAGATAGATAGATAGATAGATAGATAGATAGATAGATAGATATGAGATAGATAGATAGATAGATATGAGATAGATAGATAGATAGATAGATAGATAGATAGATAGATATGAGATAGATAGATAGATAGATAGATAGATAGGAGATAGATAGATAGGAGATAGATATATATGAGATAGATAGATAGATAGATAGATAGATAGATAGATAGATATGAGATAGATAGATAGATAGATATGAGATAGATAGATAGATAGATAGATAGATAGATAGATATGAGATAGATAGATAGATATGAGATAGATATGAGATAGATAGATATGAGATAGATAGATAGATAGATAGATAGATAGATAGATAGATAGATAGATAGATAGATATGAGATAGATAGATAGATAGATAGGAGATAGATAGATAGATAGATAGATAGATAGATAGATAGATAGATATGAGATAGATAGATATGAGATAGATAGATAGATAGATATGAGATAGATAGATAGATAGATAGATATGAGATAGATAGATAGATAGGAGATAGATATGAGATAGATAGATATGAGATAGATAGATAGATAGATAGATAGATAGATAGATAGATAGATAGATAGAACAATGTAGTATTTTATCCTCCTGAATGACTCTTCTCCAGTCAGTTGTGGCAGTGTAGACGGTGGAAGCACAAGTTGCATGTGGCCGGTGGCGTCTTCATAGATCTGCACATGTTACATAACTGACAGAAGGTAAACATTCTGCCTCGGACGCAATCTCCCTGCCAGTTGCCATTAGAAACCAAGAGAGTGTAAGGACTCCCTAATTGCTGCAGATAGTTTTTGGAAGCATTGACGGGTCCACAATGAAAGTGTTGGCAAAACACCGTGAGATTCTCCACCTGCGTTTACAAACTGGGGACGATGCTCTGACGTCAAATAGGACAAACAGCAACATCTACAAAGGTCACCACACAAGCTTCAAAAGGCACAAAGTCTAAAGCTTACAGATCTCAGATTATGAACATAAAAATAAAACAGGTCAGCACCTCCGCCTGACTCCAGAAGACCTAGTGCATTGGCGGCTGCAGAGTGTCACATCCCAGGGAGGTCCCCAATACCACACTGCCCTGCTACAAAACACCAGTGACTGTCTGTCCGCTGTCTCTGACATCATGTCGTCTCTCTATCTCCAACTAAACCTCACCAAAACCAAACTTCTTGTTTTTCCCCATCTACTAACCAACCCCCATCTGCTATTTCTCTCTCAGTGTGTGGCATCACCATAACACCTAGGCAGCAGGCCCGATGTCTTGGGGTTATTCTAGACTCTGATCTGACCTTCACCCCATATATCCAATCCCTTGCCCGCTCCTGTCACCTGCACCTCAAGAACATCTCCAGAATCCGTCCTTTTCTCACTGTGGAAACAACTCAAACTCTCATTGTTGCTCTTATTCATTCTCGTCTTGACTACTGCAACTCCCTGCTTATCGGTCTCCCTCTCTGCAAACTCTCCCCTCTCCAATCTGTCCTGAATGCAGCAGCCAGGCTTGTCTTTCTCTCCAGCCGCTATACTGATGCCTCTACCCTGTGTCAGTTTCTGCAATGGCTGCCTATTCAGGACAGAATACAGCATAAACTAATCACTCTCACTCATAAAGCTCTCCACAGTGCTGCACCCCCATACATCTCCTCCCTCATCTCTGTCTACCATCCTACCCCTTCTCTCCGCTCAGCTACGGACATCAAACTACAGACTACAATCATCCGAACCTCCCATGCCCGTCTTCAAGATTTTGCACGTGCTGCATCCATTCTCTGGAACATGCTACCACGTACCATCAGGCACAATCCCAGCCTTCGCAGTTTTAAGAGTGTCCTGAAAACACATCTTCTCAGGCAGGCGACCAAAACCACTAATTGCTAACCCCCACCTTCTATCACACACATTTGTCACTCCCTACACTAGGGCACTCACAGGCACTTATCTGTATATAGATGTACAGTCATGGTGGCAGGTTCACCCAATTTTTATGTAAACCTCCCCATATTTATAAAGCATGGCTGGGCCATTGTAAATTTAGCACTTCTCCCCCTTTGTTTCCCCCAGGCACCATCTTAGATTGTAAGCTCTTGCGAGCAGGGCCCTCACACCTTGTGTCTCACCTGTAAGTAGCTTTCACTGTGTAATGTCTGGTTTGTCTGTGCTTATTCCCTCTACATTGTAAAGTGCTGCAAAATATGTTGGCGCTATATAAATAAAGATTATTATTATTATTATTATTATTGTGACACTGTGATCAATCGTCAGTGAGAGAAACAAAGTAACAATCTTACAGATGTGAGACCTTTGATGGCCGACAAAAGGAAGTTGTATCAGACAGCAAGGATTCAGGATCTCAGGTCTCTGGTCTCTTGGTCTAACAAATTATCTGGAGAAACACAGACATATATACAGCACATACACATAAATACAGCATAAACACAAATATACAACACAAATATACAACACATACACATATATACAGCACATGCACACACAAATATACAGCACATACATACAGCACATATACATATATACAACACATATATACAGCACATACACATATATACAACACATACATACAACACATATACAACACACATATACAGCACATACACATATATACAACACATATATACAGCACATACACATATATACAACACATACAGTATATACAGCACATATATACAGCACATACACATATATACAACACATACACATATATATAGCACATATATACAACACATACACATATAAACAGCACATACACATATATACAACACATATACAGAACATACACATTGTGACGATCCACTCTCATCTGGACGCCCTCCTGGCCCGTCCTGGGGGTTCTTTAGCTCTCGGATCGCCACTTGGGTTAAACAGATTGGCACACTGACAGCAGGGTTCGGTTTAAATCTGGCCTCAACCAGCTTTATTTAGGCACAGGATAACAAAACAAAACCTCAGGCCATCTGGCCACTAAACACACATACAGTAGAAAACCCTCTCTTCCAATGTCCTCGGCCTATCGCCGAGCACCATACACACTTTCTCCACATTGGGGTCAGACTTCTCTTCAAGCCTCTGTGGGGGCAAGAGCCTCTCTCCAGCTCCTCTGCTCCCTACTCCCAGGTCGCAGATCACGCCCCCCGATCACCTGTAGTAGGAGGCCTCTTATAGCCCTACAGGGACTGGCCCAAAACCTGGCCTGGAACGTGGGGACGGCCTCCCACCCAACGCTACGACCGTCCCGGGAAAGGAGACCCATACCTGGCTGCAAGGCAGCCATTCTAGCTACCTGTGTCAGTAACCTATTGTTACTGACACCAGCAAGTCTCCTTCCCCCACCGAACCCAGACATTCGGTGGCACGTTTGTAGCAGGTACCCTGCTGAATTCCACCTAGTGGCAGAGACCTGCAACTGCACACAGTCACTCTGCCACATATCCTCCCCCTCTGATAAAGGCCGTAGGTCTTTTTCACCCTGTGCCATCAACCCTCCGGGATCAAAGCTCCTACTTTGGGGCAACATCTTCCCTAATTCTTCAGGGGTAGAGACAAAATTGTCCACACACAACTCAGTTGTGGGCTCATACCATGCACTCAACACACATTAGGCAACAGAAAGTTTACTGCCACTTACTATAGGTGTCACAACCCATGCACACTCTGCTACACGGATGTCACCTACATGCTGACCTTCACAGGGTTACTAGTGAAAATCCCAATATCAGCGCTATCCGGCCTTGAAGTCTTCTTTCATACCCAGGCTACCTTGGCATTGTCCCCACTGGGCAAAGTTTTCACTATTGTGGGACTCACATCAGCAAAAGGCACCTGGTTGGTCCCAGCAACCACACTAGAGTCACCAGAAGCTGTAAGGACATCAGCCCTCTCAGGGTCCCTATCCACCGTGGCTCCTAGGGGCGCACCTGATCCAAAACCTGTTACCTCTTTGTCGGCAGGAGTACAATGCAACCTACACTTCTCTATGTCCCAAGTCCCCTGATCCTCACTGACCAACTCCTGCCTTTCATGGTCAGCTACATCCTTTAATTTCTCTGGACTAGCACCCACCATGGTATCTGGTACATCTGTGCCACCCATAACCTGCTGGTTAATAATCACAGGGTTATTGTAGGCCATCGCTACCTCTAGGAAATCCCTACCGCTTCTCTACCTGGTGGGTTTCTAATGTCTGAGGACTCACTTGTCCCTCCATACACTTGACATACAGCAGTGGGAAGACCACATTCATAGCCTGTTTCCGTTTTTTCATGCAATAACCTTGCATGACTACAGGGGTCACTGGTACTCACCTGAGCTTTACAGACAATAACAAGTGTTTGACCTGTGGTGACCATCTTTGCAGACCTACATATCACTACAGGGGCCACAAACAGTGCATATTCTGTAATACAGACTTCATCACGACCAGCATGCATGCTAGTAATTTCAGAGTTACTATGGACAACCTCTATAGACACTTTGTCCGCCATTATGACATTACCTGGCACCTCACCAGTGTCAGAGGACACATTCTCCTGTGAACACCTCTCACTGGGGCTTTCTAGCAGCAGACGCTCTGCATTAATGGGTGGAGATGTTTCTTTCACATCTCCTATAACCATCTCTAAGGGAGAACTCTCAGCTTCTACCTGGGATACTCCCACCTCTTGCTCCACATCAAATTCACACAATGAGCTGGAGGCACTGGCAGACACAGTTATACATGGGACATCAGTCATAACCGCCCGGCTATTACCTTTATAGTTCTCCCCCTCATACCCCAAACTGGCCGTGTTCACATTAGGCAACTCAGTCACCTTTTTACCCTCCGTAGGTTCAGCGGACATCTTGCTGCAAATGGCATCCATCTGCCGTTCGCCCCAAACCACAGGACATAATACCTCTGAGATACTGTTAATATGTTTCTCCATCACCTGAAAGGAAAACTTATCAGCTGCCTCAGAACCAGGCACTTCTTTACCATCTGGGGATTTAAACCCGCTCACCTCCCCCTCACTAGGGTTCAAGCACACGCCCAGCTCTGTGGTGTCTAGCAGCTGACTCCTTCCATCACTGCAGTCTTTGTGACCAGGGCAGAAAAAGCTACTGGCAATACAGCAACCATTGAAGCAAGTGAAATCAGAACTAAAGGTCTCAGCACGACATTTCTCTTCATACTCTGCAGTGCTACAATCCGGCTCTCCCTCACAGAGTGTCTGTAATACACTGCTCAGGGCTGCACACAGAATCTGCCTCAGCACACATTTTCTCTACACAGGTATCTGAGGATGCATTCATGCAGGCATGAACCTCACCAGAGTCTGGACACACCCTCATTAAAAAAGGCTCCTCACACCTTGTAGGAGAGCAAACATCCCCAGGACTTCCAGGCCGCACACTGAAGCAGGAAAGCTCCTCTCTGGGACCAACAGCAGTCACACAGAACTGGTGGTTATCAATCCCTGGGCACGTATTAACTGCGACTTGCAGGCTACCATCAGGTACACACAGTGCGCTGGGGTCACTGGCAGACACACTCACCAGCTGGACTCCAGACACTTCACACAGAACTTCAGGGCACGCACACTCATACGTTTTTACAGCAGAAGGTGCAGAAGATACCATGTTGCTATGGGTAACCGCATTGGCTAAACATGAGCCTGTAGTGGTGGCACATTTCTCCAGATTGTTATCCACCACATGACGCACATCCTCTGCTATAGCACTGTTAATCACGACTTCTAGAGGCACTCTTGAGCTCGCCTGCTCTATAGCTGGAGCTGGCATTTCTTCAGGAGCTGGCTCCTACTCTGCTTTCACTGCACACCTAGCCTGACAGCCATGACCTCCAGGGGCAGAACTGAGCAGCTCTCCACTACTGCAGTAGCTGCAGCACCTGTAGTCGCTTGATCACACCTAGCAGTAACTGTAGCTGACTGTGTGACCCAGCTCCCCTCCCCCTTCTCAGGTAGTGGGACAGAACTATGCATTCCAGGCACCTTTTTCACATTAGTAAGAGGCAATATTGTGCATATATTCTGAACACAGAGTCCATTAGACTGTTCCAGTCCAAAATTAACTGCATCAGTCTTATCAAACCCCATCTCAGGGACTTTCAGAGACATCAACTCAGGCACTTTTCTCTCAGGCAGTGGCACCGCACACTCCCTAGGTGGCACTTCCCAGGAAAAGTCACTTCCTTTGCCTGACACCATTGTGGTCGCCCACATGTGCCCAAAATGTGGGAAGTCTCTGCCAAGTAGACACCCGGACTGTAAGTTCTCACAAACCTCAAGCATATGGATTACAGTCCCACAGCAGGTCTCAAAACACATTGGAACAGTCTTACCGGAGTCTGGTCGGGTCCTCACACTGGGTACGATGTCCGGGTGCACTCTGGAGACATCCTGGTGACAATCCATGTCGACCCACAGTGGGAGACCATCCACCTGCAACCAATGCATCCGTGGTGACGACCGCTCCTCCTGCCGGACTCTGGTGGTTTCCTGCTGTCGAGGTTTGTTGCCCTTGGTAACGACGGGATCCCTGTACTTTTGCCGTCTGGTCTTCCTGGGACTTGGCTCACACTTGGGTAGAACCCAGGACCTCTTAGCAACAGGACCTCTTTTTGTACACGTTGCCCCCTGCATACTTCCAAAACAGAGGTCAGGCTGGTCACCCCTGGCAATGGAACCTCCAACCAGTGTCTCTGGGCATTCAGACAAGCGGCTAGGTTTGGTAACCGTCTTTTGTACCGCTGGCTGGGTGGTCATACGACGCACCAACTCAAAAATGTCCTCCATAGTCACAACAAAGTTTTCAGGCAGCAAGACAGTCTCTTTACTGGGGTGCGTCCCCTGTCTCTCCAGAGACCGTTTCCTGCTCCACTGAGGCAGTCTCTTCCGACAAATCCTGGCTCACACAAGACTAGTATCCGACAGTCCTATGCAAACAGCAGCAGTCCCATGCAAACTGCATTTTTTTCTTTTGCACCGCTTTGTGCACACATCCGTTAGTGTCAATTATGCCCGCATCCTCCACCATATGTGACGATCCACTCTCGTCTATACGCCTTCCTGGCCCATCCTGGGGGTTCTT
Source organism: Phyllomedusa bahiana (assembly GCA_025379985.1). Classification (NCBI taxonomy): domain Eukaryota; kingdom Metazoa; phylum Chordata; class Amphibia; order Anura; family Hylidae; genus Phyllomedusa; species Phyllomedusa bahiana. Next base: position 8,749 of record JAODAL010045046.1, on the reverse strand, counting down.
TAGCTCTTGGATCCCCACTTGGGTTAAACGGATTCGCACACTGACAGCAGGGTTCGGTTTAACTCTGGCCTCAACCAGCTTTATTTAGGCACAGGATAACAAAACAAAACCTCAGGCCGTCTGGCCACTAAACACACATACAGTAGAACACCCTCTCTACCAATGGCCTCGGCCTATCGCCGAGCACCATACACACTTTCCCCACACTGGGGTCAGACTTCTCTCCAAGTCTCTGTGGGGGCAAGAGCCTCTCTCCAGCTCCTCTGCTCCCTACTCCCAGGTCGCAGACCACGCCCCCCGATCACCTGTAGTAGGAGGCCTCTTATAGCCCTACAGGGACTGACCCAAAACCTGACCTGGAACGTGGGGACGGCCTCCCACCCAACGCTACGACCGTCCTGGGAAAGGAGACCCATACCTGGCTGCAAGGCAGCCATTCTAGCTACCTGTGTCAGTAACCTATTGTTACTGACACCAGCAAGTCTCCTTCCCCCACCGAACCCAGACATTCGGTGGCACGTTTGTAGCAGGTAACCTGCTGAATTCCACCTAGTGGCAGAGACCTGCAACTGCACACGGTCATTCTGCCACAACATATATACAGCACATACACATATATACAACACATACACATATATACAGCACATATATACAGCACATACACATATATACAGCACATATATACAGCACATATATACAACACATACACATATAAACAGCACATACACATATATACAACACATACACATATATACAGCACATATACAGCACATACACATATATACAGCACATACACATATATACAACACATATATACAGCACATATATACAGCACATACACATATATACAGCACATACATATATATACAGCACATACACATATATACAGCACATACACATAAATACAGCATATACACATATACAGCACATACACATATATACAGCACATACACATATATACAACACATACATATATACAACACATATATACAGCACATACACACCTACATACAACACCTATATGCACCATGTCTAAACAGCACATACACATATATACAGCACATATATATACATATATACAGCACATACACACCTACATACATCACCTATATACACCATATATAAACAGCACATACACACCTACATACAGCACATACACATCTACATATATCACCTATATACACCATATATATACAGCACATACACATATATACAGCACATATATACAGCACATACACATATATACAGCACATATATACAGCACATATAAACAGCACATACACATATATACAGCACATATATACAGCACATACACATATATACAGCACATATATACAGCACATATATACATCACATATAAACAGCACATACACATATATACAGCACATATATACAGCACATACACATATATACAGCACATATATACAGCACATACACACCTATATACAGCACATACACACCTACATATATCACCTATATACACCATATATATACAGCACATACACATATATACAACACATATATACAGCACATACACATATATACAACACATTTATAAAGCACATACACATATACAGCACATACACATATATACAGCACATATACACATATATACAGCACATATATACACATATATACAGCACATACACACATATAAATAGCACATACAGGGCCGCCATCAGAAATTTTGGGGCCCTAAAGAGCTGGAGCGTCCGTGCCCCCCCCCCCTCTGTTGCCCCGCCCATCACTCAACGCCCTCAGCTCCCCCCCCCACCCATCGCTCTGCGCTTCAAGATCCACCCATCGCTCCACACCCCCAGCTGAACCACTCCCCCCTCTCCCGGCTGAACCTTCCGGCATCCCACTGCCCCGCAACCACCACCACCCCAGATAAAGAAAAAAAAAATTCTCTGGGTCACAAGAAGAAAAATGCAATTGCGCCATTGTTTTTGGATTTAGTTCATGCTGGATTTTACAACGTACAGTTTATCTGTATTTTGTGGATTAATACATATACAACGGCCAGCAAAGACCTCCACATTATGACCACATGTCACCACTATGTTACTGACCAAACCAGTATATCCAGACCAATATTGCCAAACAACAAAATACAAAGACCAAATAATACCGCTAAATAGCAAACCATATACTGACTAGCACCACCATAATGTTACAGACCAGATCAACATACCAAGACCAATATCACCAAACAACAACGATATACAAGCACCTAATAACACTGCAACATCATCACTAAACATAAACCATTACACCAAGACCAATATTTCCTCCATACAGTGACCCTATAGTGGTAGATACCAGGTACACAGGTGCTTTGCAAACAGTTTCCTTACATTTAAGGTCACACAGGTGAGGCTTTGTCTGATGAGTCGTTCACGTTCCCTTTTCTTCTCTGTTCGGTCGAGACCACCATGACTTCCACCGTCCACCACTCCTCCCAGCAGAATTTACAGCACAAACACCTGAGACTCCTCACTTTTTTAACATTTTCCCAACTGTGTTCCCCCTGTACAAACTCCCCATCCATAGTGGCCCATCTGGTAATAATTACCCACTGGTAACTATGCACCCCCGTAGGTAGGCATGTAGATTAGGAGACCCCCAGTCAGTAAGTAGGTCCATTTGGGCCCCCAGGCAGTAGCTAGGTAGCTTAGGATCTCCTATGGGTAGCTTCATAGGTTTGGGCCCCCTGTGAGTAGCTAGGTAACTTGGGGTCCCCTGTCGGTAGCTAGGAGTTCCCATGTCGGTAGCTAGGTAGCTTGGGGCCCCCGTTGTAGCCTAGGGCCCCCTGTAGGTACCCCCCTCTGTAGTTTAGGGCCCCTGCAGGTAGTTTAGGTCCTGCTGTAGGTTAGGGCCCCTATGTGCCTTAGGGACTCCTATGTAGTTAAGGGCTCCCTGTAGTTTAGGGCCCCCTCTGTAAGATAGGACACTCTCCTTTAGTTTTAGGGCCCCCTCCTTTAGTGTTAGGGCCCCCTCTGTAGGATAGGACCACCTCCTTTAGTGTTAGGGCCCCCTGGCTAGGATAGGGCCCCATCCGGTAGTGTTAGGGCCCCGTGTGTAGGATACGGCCCCCTCCTTTAGTGTTTGGGCCCCCAGTGTCGTATAGGGCCCCCTCCTTTAGTGTTTGGGCCCCCTGTGTAGGATCAGGCCCCCTCCTTTAGTGTTTGGGCCCCCTGTGTAGGATAGGGCCCCCTGTGTAGGATAGGGCCCCCTCATTTAGTGTTAGGGCCCCCTGTGTAGGATAGGGCCCCCTCTGTAGGATAGGGCCCCTTCCTTTAGTGTTAGGGACCCCGGTTTAGGATAGGGTCCCCTGTGTAGGATAGAGCCCCCTGTGTAGGATAGGGCCCCTGTGTAGGATAGGGCCCCCTCCTTTAGTGTTAGGGACCCTGAGGTACTAATGTAGGGCCCCCCTGTAGGTAAGTACTCACTTTGCCACGCTCCACTGGCATCTCCGTCCGCTCCTGGCCCCAAGCCTGCTGCTTTATGCTTGGGGCCGAGGACAGGAAGTTCGGCAGGTGGCGCGATGACGTCACTCGCATCGCGCCGCCTGCAGAGCTATGTACGGCAGGGGCAGGGAGCGCACAGCATACACATATATACAGCACATGAACATATATACAACACATATATACACACATATATACAGCACATACACATATATACAGCACATACATGTACATATAGCACATACACATATATACAGCACATACACATGCATACAGCACATATATACAACACATATATGCAGACACACATATACAGCACATGCACATATATACAGCACATATATACAGCACATACATATATATACAGCACATATACATAGCCCATACACACATATATACAGCACATGCACATATATACAACACATATACACACATATATACAACACATACATGTACATACGGCTCATGCACATATATACAGTAAATACACATACATACAGTACTTATATACACACACACACATATATACCTCACATACAGTATATACAACACAAACAAATATTCATATACAATACATACACACATATATTTAAGTCTGCACTCGCCTCGGCCAAACAGGACTACTTCCCCAATTTCATATCCTCTCTGTCTCACAACCCCAGACAACTTTTTAACACCTTCAACTCTCTCCTCCGTCCACCAGCACCCCCTCCACCCCTCCTCCTTTCAGCAGACGACTTTGCCACCCACTTTCTAAACAAGACCAACCTCATCAGAGAAAGCTTCACCCTACTGTCCCCTTCGCCCACATCCATGCCTGCGCAGTCCACCGCCACCCCTTCTACCTTCACCTTACACTTCCCCCCAACTTGCTTTTCCACGGTCACTCATGACAAGCTATCTTCTCTACTCTCCAAATCCAACCTCACTACCTGTAATCTTGACCCACTGCCATCTCACCTCATCCCTGACCTTAGTGCTGTTATACTCCCAGCTCTCACCCATCTCTTCAACCTATCATCTGGCATCTTTCCTCCCTCCTTTAAACATGCCACCATAACACCTTTCCTTAAGAAACCATCTCTTGACCCCTCCTCTCTGTCCAACTATCGCCCCATCTCACTGCTACCATTCACCTCTAAACTCCTTGAACAGCACGTCTACCTTCAACTGTCCTCCCACCTTTCCTCCAACTCTCTTCTTGACCCACTATAATCGGGCTTCCGTCCCCACCACTCTACCGAAACCGTCCTAACCAAGGTCACCAATGACCTAGCAACTGCTAAAGCCTCACACCATTACTCGATCCTTCTCCTTCTAGACCTGTCCTCCGCCTTTGACACTGTCGACCATTCCCTCCTGCTACAAATCCTCTCCTCCCTCTGCATCACGGACTTGGTTCTTTCCTGGATCTCCTCATACCTCACTGATCGGACTTTCATCGTCTCTCACTCTCGCTCCACCTTCTCCCCCCGGCCTCTCTCTGTTGGTGTCCCCCAGGGGTCAGTCCTTGGTCCCTTACTCTTCTCTGTCTACACCCTTGGTCTGGGTCAGCTCATAGCCTCACATGGCTTTCAATACCACGTGTATGCGGACGACACACAGCTCTACATCTCCGGCCCAGATATTACCTCTCTTCTCTCCCGGATCCCAGATTGCCTATTGTCCATGTCCTCCTCCTTCTTCTCACATCTCCTAAAACTTAATGTAGAGAAAACTGAATTCATTATCTTTCCACCTTCCCACTCCATCCCTCCACCTGATCTCTCTATTACAGTCAACGGCTCTACACTCTCAACGGTCCTGCAAGTCCGCTGCCTTGGGATAATCCTTGACTCCGTTTTGTCCTTCAACCCACACATCCAAACCCTCACCTCCGCTGCCGCCTCCACCTGAAAAATATCTCCCGTATCCGCTCATTCCTTAACCCTGATACTACAAAAATGCTGTTCCATGCCCTAGTCATCTCCCGCCAAGACTACTGTAACATCCTTCTCTGCAGCCTCCCATCTAGCACTCTCGCTCCCCTTCAATTCATCCTCTACTCTGCTGCCCTGCACTGGCTTCCCATTACCCAGCGAATTCACTTCAAGCTACTAACCATGACCTACAAGGCTCTCCATAACCTCTCCCCTCCATACATCTCTGCCCTAATTTCCAAATACCTCCCCTCACGCAATCTCCGCTCCTCACAGGACCTTCTCCTCTGCTCCCCTCTCATCAGCTCCTCACACAACCGTCTCCAAGACTTCTCCCGTGCTTCACCCACACGCTGGAACTCACTGCCCCAACACCTCAGACTCTCCTCCACTTTCACCAGCTTCAAAAGCAACCTGAAAACCCATCTCTTCAGGACCTCCTATAAACTATAGTACCCCTTCTGTCACTACACCCCACAAACATGTCTGCCCCTCACCTTAAGTCTCTTTCCCCCTCCCTTGTAGATTGTAAGCCTTTGTGGGTAGGGTTCTCTTTCCCTCTGTGCCAGTTGATTGTCACATACTGTCAGCATTGAACTTGTTTGACTTATGTTATGTTTGTAACCCTCTTGAATGTACAGCGCCCTGGAACCAATGGCGCTCTAAAATAAATAATAATATTAATAATAATATATACAGCACATACACACCTACATACATCCCCTATATACACCATATATAAACAGCACATACACATATGTACAGCACATAAATATATATATACAGCACATACACACATATATACAGCACATATATACAGATATACAGCACATACACACCTACCTACATCACATATATAAACCATATATAAACAGCACATACACATATATACAGCACATATATACAGCACATACATATATATATACACAACACATATATACACACACATATATACAGCACATACACATATATACAGCACATATATACCGCACATACACATATATACAACACATATATACAGCACATGCACACATATATACAGCACATACACAAATATACAGCACATATATACATATATACAGCACATACACACCTACATACATCACTTATATACACCATATATAAACAGCACATACACATATATTCAGCACATATATACAGCACATACATATATATATATATACACAACACATATATACACACACATATATACAGCACATACACATATATACAGCACAAATATACCGCACATACACATATATACAGCACATGCACACATATATACAGCACAAACACAAATATACAGCACATATATACAGCATATGCACATACATACAGCACATAAACACTAAACACTCACATTTTAAAAGCACATACACACTATATGACATCACATACATATGTACAGCACATACTCACACAAAAAAGGTTGTAGTAAAAAGCAACAGAGTTCGCTGGAGAGTAAATCCTTAATGAGTTAACAAATAAATAGTGTTGAGGTCTCATTGTCTCTTAGCTGCTTAAACATTTGAAGAAACATTTTTCTTAAATTCTTTTTGGCCTCCCCTAGACTGTCACTTCTCTCATGCAGAGCAATGAAACCTGTGGCCAACACCGCACTAAACTTTTCCTTCTTCCCTCAGTGCTGATATTTTACTGGGTTAGAAATCAAGAGCTGCGCCAAGAGTTCGCTGTGAAACCAAACCCCTTACCACAGCCTCCATTTCCGCAGGGTCTGAGTGGGGGAATTTTGGGGTGATAAGTGATTTAAAATTCGGCTCTAGTCCTCTTTGGGGGAGAACGGCCCGGGGGCGAGGTTTCCTGGAAGGGGATGGTTTTGATGCACATAATCGGCTCCTGCGGCAATTCCTGGTGTTGGAGATACCTCAAAATTTGTCCCCCTTAAGGCCCGTGGTGGTTTTGCAACTTCAGACCCAAATTTTGTTCAACTGTGGGGGGTTTTTCACTTTAGACTCCCATTTTTGTTTCAACTTGGGGGTTTCAGGTTTAACTTCGTTTCTTGTTAGGACTGTGGGGTTTTTTACCCGTAAGACTCCCCCTTCTTTCAGGGTGTGGGTGGTTCTACAGCTTCAACCCCATTCTTGTTAGGTGTGGGGGGTTCTCATTCATACTTTCCTTTTCTTTTTAGCCCTTGGGGGGTTCTTCAGCTTTAATCCCTTTCTGTTCAGGCTGTGGGGGTTTTCGCTTCAACTCCCATTTTTTGTTCAGGCTGTGGGTGGTTCGCTTTAAATCCCATTCTTGTCAACCCGTGGGTGTTCTAAGCTTTGACTCCAGTTTTGTTCAGACTGTGGTGTTCTAACTTTTGACTCCCATTTTTTTGTTCAGCTTTTGGGGGGGTTCACACTTAGACTCCCATTTCCTGTTCAGGCTGTGGGTGGTTCTCAGCTTAGACTCCATTCTTTTTCAGACTGTGGGTGTTCTCAGCTTTAAAATCCCATTCTTGTTTAGCTGTGGGGGGTTCTACAGCTTTGACCCATTCTGTTCAGCTGTGGGTGGTTCTCAGCTAAAAACTCCCATTTCTTTTCAGGTGGGGGGTTCTACAGCTTTAGATTCCCGTTTTTGTTCAGACTGTGGGGGGTTTACAGCTTAGACTCCCATTTCTTGTCAGGCTTTGGGGGTTTACAGCTAGACTCCCATTTTTTTGTTACTTGGGTGGTTTGCTTTAGACTCCATTCTTGTTCGGGCTGTGGGTGGGTTTACAGCTTTTGACTCCCAGTTCTTTCAGCTGTGGGGGTTTTTCAGCTTTAGCTCCCATTTCGTTCAACTTTTGGGGGGGGTTTACAGCTTTAGACTCATATTTCCAGTTCAGTCTATGGGTGGTTCTACAGCTTCAGGTTCCCATTTTCTGTCCAGGCTGTGAGCAAATTTTCATTCAGACCACAATTCCCGTTTAAAACTATGGGCATTCACACTTTTACATCCCCTTTCCTGTCAGGCTGTGGGGGTTCTACAGCTTTAGATTCCCCTTCCTTTTCAGGGGTGTGGGTGGTTTTCAACTCACGCTCCCCCTTACTGTTAGGCCCTGGGGGGGTTCCCCCCCAACCCCGGGTTCTTTAATCAAAACCTTTCTATCCAGGCGCAGTAACGACATTTTTGCTTGTATTTCTATCGAGCCTGTTTGAGAACATTGGGGGGGAAGGGGTTTAAAAAACCCGAGCACCAAGCTACCGAGTTGTAAAGGATTAACCTTTGTCAGTAAAAAGACTTCCTCAACTGTCCTCAGCTGTCACATTGTACGTGCACAGGTTCTCACAGATTTAAAGGGTTAGAACATGCTTAAGTATTCCTCTCCAATGACAACACTTCTGCATCTATTTAAAGAGACACCCCCCCCTTTTC
>JAODAL010045045.1:0-32300 GCA_025379985.1 Phyllomedusa bahiana | reverse complement strand
GTAGCCAGGCCCCCCATAGTACCGGGCCCCAGTAGAGCCGGGCCCCCCAGTAGTAGTCAGGTCCCCCGTAGTAGCCAGGGCCCCCTTAAGTAGCCGGGGGCCCCTAGTGTACCCGGGCCCCCCGTATACCAGGGCCCCCTTTAGTAGAGGGCCCCCAGTAGTACCCACGGCCCCAGTAGTGCCAGGGCCCCCCTTAGTAGTTTTAAAAAAAACAAAAAAAAACAAAAAAACTTTCCCGGGCCCCGGCTCCCACCTCCGATCGCCGGCTTTAATGCGGTCTGGGCCCTGATAGGCCCCCCGGGGGATGTGACGTCCCCCGGGGGGCGGCCTACTAGCGTAGGGGCCGGGCGCCGGCGGTTAAAGGGCCCTAGTGCCTTAGGCCTGCCAGGACGGCCCAGCGGACCCGAGGGGGCGGCGCTCAGCTCGCTGACCCGCGCACCCCCGGGAGTCGGGACTTAGTCCCCCGGGCTCCCGGGCCCGGTCTCTGGGACGTGGGACCAGGGCCTGACGTTCAGGACCCCGGATGCGCGGCTGGGCCCCGGGGAGCGACGGCACTGCCTCCGGGGCCCACAGCAGTTCGGGCCCACAGCGGCTCGGGGCCCACCGGGAGATTCACCGATCCCCCGGCGGCCCAGTCCGAGCCTGGTTACTTCGCATTGTCTTGCTGGAAGATCCATTCCGCCCCAGGGCAGCCAATCGGCATGTATGGGTGTACGGGATCTGCAAGGATGGATTCATACCCAAAATAAGTGAGAGCGCCTTAGACATGGATAAGTGGCCCCGAGAATGCCCCTTAAACACTCCCCAGACCAAAACACTTCTCCCACCATCTTGTGTTCTAAGCTATGTGAGCATTAAGCAACAACATTGAAAGTAGAAAGCGGTCATAATAATGTGACTCGAACATATATATTTAGAAACACTTGAGCAATTCTTCATGTAACATTTCCATTATTGTAATCTAATTCTGCATTTGTGTATGTTTTTTTTTTTCTTTTTTCTCTTCCTTTTTTTCAGGTCACTTAAATTTTTTTTTTTTATTTCCACTGATTGGTGTTTTTATGGATCACGTAGGTTGTTGTTCAATGTCGTTTCATAATATATAGAAAAGCTCGATTATGGGGCGTGTATTACGGGCGTATTTTTGCTGTATTTGTGCCGAAATACGCCCCAAACAACGCACACTACACTTCTCATAGACTATAATGTAAAACACGTGTCGTCAATCACACAACGCGTATTTTACGTTCGGAATTTAGCGTGCGTCTGAAAAAAATTGACGCGCCGTACAAGAAATCTGCTTCGGAGCTATTGTGCGTCATTACATTACATGCAGGCGCATAATTTCAACAGCTCAACAAACGCGTTTTTGGTGCGTAGCCGTGTGCACATACCCTTTCATATCAGACCCATGAAACCTGTGTTTCTGATGTACTTTAAGTTTTCGTGGATACTGATAACACTCGACCTCTTAGCCGTGGTTCGTGTTTTGTTATGAGCGGTTCTTATCTTTTAGCATTTTCTAGTATTGCCTTATAGTAAGGGCGACATGTATGAATTTTGGTGCCCAGACCCTTTTTTTTTTAGGCCCCATTAGTTGTGTAAAATGCCAAAAATCTTGAACCTTTCAAACGGCAGGTCATAATTTAGCGCTTTCTACTACAAAGGACATTCTGGTCAAGTAAACCCTTTTAAAGTGCTCTCCCTTTTCCCAGCGTGATGCGCCGGGAATTTGCCGGACTGAAGCTATAAATGTGTAGTTTCTTTACGGTTGTATTCCCGACGCCTCCAGCACGCCCCCCCAAAATTCAGGGCATTACAAAGTGCTGCGGGTGTTTTTAAAATTGAAAATTTTTTTGGAGTCCCGCCTGCCCCAAAGTTCGAGCGACGGGCACATAATGTCCCCCTTTAAAGGTCTAAAAACCCGTTGCATAACTACAATTCCTATCGTGTCCTGACCGCCTTCATTGTAGTTTTGCAGGGCCAAAAAATTGCAAAACCACTAATTTTTTTCCCTCCTTTAGCTTTAGGGTTTGCTTTCCCAGGCTTTTTGGGGACGTGTTTTTTCCGAAATTTTTTTCCCGCGTTTTTCTGTGAAACCCAATTTTCACTTTTTTTTTGCTTTTCCCCTGCACAAAAAACGGGGCCAAAAACCCCGGTGTTAAACCGCCCTTAGACAGCTATGTTCCTGTTTAAGATCACAGGGTTTTTGGATTTGGAGGGTTTTTTCAGTATTCAAATTGGCATCGAAACCTCGTTTGAAAAGCGCCTTAGTGCAGCAGTATTCAGACGAAGATTTGATCAAGTTTTAATGAGGTTTTCCAACACTGTTTCCCTTTTTGAACACCCCAAAAAAATTAATTCTGGGGTTTAAAAACGCGCCAAAAAAAGGGGGTTTTGGGGCGGGGTTTTTTAAAAAACTCTATTGATTCCTTTGGGGGTTTTTTTGGGATTTGAAAATGTGTCAAGAATTGACATGACACTTCTTTTTCAGCGTCCAAAGAAGCACGAAAAACATGCAGAAAACCCCCTTTTCCCTGTGTTTAACTACGCGCTGCTTTACATAGGAATCAATAAAAAGGAATTGGGGGGCATTTTGGAGGCTTTTTTGACACCGTTTGGGCACGGAAATGCTCTGAAAACAGCGCCAAAAACAGCCGTGTGAACAGACCCTTACAGGTGAGGGCTCCTTGTGACACAGCGTTGTCCACAGAGGCGTAACTTCAAGCTCTTGGGCCCAAAAAGCTAAATGGGGTTCACCAGTTACCATGCGCCATTTACAATACTGGTGTCTTCCTATGTGGCAGAAGGGCTTTAGGGCCCCCTCAGGTTGCAGCACCCGGTAGCGACTGCTACCTATGCACCCCCTGTAGCTACGCCCCTGTTTCTCCATGTGAACCTGTAAAGTTGTGTCCCTAATGCAATCCATATACTGTAGTGTAATTTACCCTCTACTCCAGGCATCCTCAAACGGCGGCCCTCCGTGTTGGGAAACTACAACTCCCATCAGGGCCCAATTTTATAGGTTCTTAAATGCATATGGGGTTTCTTTTCCCCAACATTTGGGGGGCCGAGTTTGGGAGCCCGCTTAGTACTTTTTTGGATGGAACGTCTGCGGTATAGGTCTTTTATTGGGCTTTTGGGGTGCGCGCACCCCCGGGGCCCTGATGTTTAGTGGTCCCATTGACCCCAGAATTATCAATCACACAGGATAATTGGAGGAATGAGATCTTACAGAGTTTGCATTTGCAAATAGAAAGCAATAAACATTGCACTTTAACCCAGCAGGGACCCAAAAGAGAGTCAACCGTGCCCAAACCCTTGTCGGCAACCAGCCCCCCCCCACGGGGAAAGCCCCCAGAAGAAGCTCCTTGTCTCCGGTAATTAGGAATGTGCTAAATACCTTTCTATTCTTACCTTATAAAGATTGTCCAGTTTAATAAAATTCTAGTGAAATAATAAGGCCAGGGTGAGGGGAAAAAAAAGGATCTTCCTTTCCCCCTCCCCTGCTGCAGTTGGGGCACCCCCGGATCCCTCCCCTTTTTTCCCCGTTTGGCCCGACAACAGGGGGAATTTGGGGTGCATTCATTTATGGGCCTCTTCTTTGTGTTGGGGCAAAACCCGGAAATGGGGGGAGCGGTTCAAGGAAGCATTTAGGGGGCGAGGGGGGATCAGGAAGTGGTTCACTCCCGGGGTTGTCTACTACAATAATTTCTTTTTTTGTTAAAGCCCTTTCTAAACAAGTCCCTTTTATTATGTGTCCATTAACGTGTCCGACCTTTTTTCCCAGATTCCCCCCTTGTTGGTGGTCACTCCTCTGGTCCACTTAAACTACAGACCTTTCATCTCTCCCGATAGGCTGCCAGCACTGGTGCTAACCAGCCTGGCTTCTACGCAGCCTAGTAAAAGCCTAAAAACCTCCCCGTTTTAAAGTAAACCAAGTAAACAGGACTGAGGTAAGAGGAATTATTGATAATTTTCTTAAAGGGGTTTTACCATGAAGTAAAAACTCTGACCGCTGAAAGCCGACTGTGCATGTGAATGTGGAGGGCGGCGCTTGTGGCTGTAGTTCACATTCACTTCTATGGCAACTTCCGAAGATAGCCGAGTGTGTGTGTGTGCGCTAAGTTTTTTTTTTGTAAGCTCCCCTTGAATGAAAAGGGAGGTGTCCCTTATTACTACGGTTGGTTGCAGCACGTTGCCCGGGGGCCCGGCAGGGGGTTTTTCTTTGTGGTAAAACCCTTAAGTCAAGAACCCTTTAAAAGGGGGGTCTCACTACATTGATTTTTCCCCTTACCTCAGTCCGTTTTTTGGTTTCTTTTGAATTTGGGGGGTTTTTTTCTGGCTTCTCTAGACGCGTAGAAGCCAGATCTGTAGCTATAGCACCAGTGCTGGCAGCCTTAGGAGAGATGGGAACGGTCTGTGCTATAACAACCAGCCTGGAGTCTATCGGGGAATCAAAAGGGTTTCTAAGCGACCACTGCAAAAATCAGGAGAATTTTTTAAAAGGTCTGTAGCTATAGGACCAGTGCTGGCAGCCTATCAGGAGAGATAAAAAGGTTGTACTATAGGAAAAGACTGGGGCCTATCGGAGGGTTTGGAAAAAGGGTTTTAGCTTAGAAAAAGTGCTGACAGCCTTAAGATAGTCAAAAAGGGCTGTAGCTATAGCAACCAGTGTGGAGCCTTTCAGGAGAGATCAAAAGGGCTGTAGCTATACAACCCTGCGGCAGCTATCAGGAAGATCAAAAAAGGTCTGTAGCTTTGCAACCAGTGCTGGCAGCCTATCGGGGAGATCAAACGGTCTGTGCTATAGTAAACCCGGGAGTGATGCAGCCCTACAAAGGGGAAAATTGGAAAAGGTAGGACACTGGTTTAAAGGACACTATAGCAAATGATTGTTTTTTGCAAGTTTTTTAAATAAAAAAACATGTCGTTGTAGTGAGACAACCCCTTTAATTCCCATGATGTGTTTGGCTGGAAATACATAGGTAGTCATAATCTATATATCTCTTCAGCGCTCCATAGGCGCCGGAAGAAAGCCGCTGTTCGCTTTCTCGCGAACACGGAGCCGAGATAGCGGCTCTGCAAAGAAGAGAAGCAGCAAACTGTGGAGCGAGACATTTGACAGCGCGGGCGAGGAGCTGTGTACTCGAGAAAATTAAGGGCCCAGGAGGTACGCGCGGGCGCACACTTTGTTTGTTTTTTTTTGGGGGGGCGCATAAGGCATGGGAAATTCTTTCGGGTACAATGTTTTCTGAGGTAAATTTCGAGTTGAAAAAAGGGGGAAAAGTATGCTCTTTGAAGATCTGCTTTGGGTTTTAAAAAAGGAAACCCGTGTGTAAAAGTTATGCTGTTCTATAATGAGGGTCCTGTTTTTCCCTTTCAAAAAACAAGTTTTCTTTTTAATAGGTAAAACCTAAACCCAATTAATAATATGTAGTCGAGCCTATAATGTCATAGGCATAAATGAACTATTGCAAATTTATAGAAATCCAAAAAACCGATGTGAATTTGGTAAAAACCCAAAGCAATATGGTTTAGAAAAAAAAAAAGGGGTTAATCCCAAAAAAAATATCAAATGAAATGTTTTAAAAAATGTTTTCAGGCTCCCATTTCCTGTTTGGGCGTGGGGGGTTTTCTACCTTCAGGATCCCGCTTCTTGTTCGGCTGCGGGATACTTCTGACGCTTCAGGCCCCCCTTTTCCCTTTTTAGGCTGTGGGTGGTTCTACAGCTTCAGGTTCCCCTTTCCTTTTCGGCTGTGGGCAGTTTTCGTTTTAGGTTCGCACTTCCGGTTCAGGCTGCAGGTGGTTTTAGAGTTTTCGGTTTCCACTTTCCTGTTCAGGCGGGTGGGGGTTTACGCTTCAGGCCCCCCAATCTTTTTGGCTGGGGGGCGGTTTTTAAAGCTTCAGGCTCCCCTTTTCCCTGTTCGGTTGTGGGGGGGTTCTTCCCTTTTTGGTTTCCCCCTTCTGTTCAGGCGCGGGTGGTTTTTTGGGTTTTTAAGGCTCCCACTTCCTGTTCAGGCTTGGGGGGTTTTCTACAGTTCAGGTTTCCCAAACTTCCTGTTCAGGCTTTTTGGGGGTTTTTCAGCTTCGGTTTCCCACTTCTGTCAGGATGTAGGGTGGTTTATTTTTCGACTCACATTTCCCTTTTCAGGCTGGGGGGGTTTCAAACAGCTTCAGGTTTCCCCCTTTCCTTTTTCAGGCTGGGGGTTTGGTTTTTAAGTTTCAGATTCCCACTTTCTTTTTCAGGCTGTGGGACAGTTTTTACATTTTCAGGCCCCCATTTCCCGGGTTCGGTTTGCGGGCGGTTCAACAGCTTCAGACTCCTACTTCCTATTCTAGCAGTGGACAGTTCTACATCTTCAGGCTCCCACTTCCTGTTCAGGCTGTGGGTGGTTTTACAGCTTCAGACTCCCACCTCCTGTTCAGGTCTTGTCAATTCTACAGCTTCAGGCTCCCACTTCCTATCCTAGCAGTGGGTGGTTCTACAGCAGTGACTGACATATTTTGGATGTGGCCTCGCTATATACGGTGACTGAACGCTCTGAGGGATGATATTTTTTGTGGCCGTGAATCTGTCCTCTCCTGTGTTCTTAGAATTACTATGAACCAATGTTGAAGCTGGCCATCATGACCCAGGAGGAGCTAAACCAGATCTTCAGCATCCTGGACACACTTCCTTCATTGCACCAAGGTCAGTCTTCTGTAGTCTTCTATATATCTGGAAATCGTTCAATGCCCAATAGAGATATTATGTAGGATCCTATCTTGAGCTTTGAAGTCATTCCCTAGGAAGAACATGACCTGGACTACCGAGCCCCTCGAGCAGGTCCTGAGCGTCGCCCACCATTGCCTCTGAATACTTATATTTTAATCCCTTTTAGACCTCTTTGATCAACTTGAAAATTTACGTCGTGAAGATGGTACCGTGGACCAGATGGGTCCGACCATGTTGGACTGGGTGAGTTTATCTTGCGTTCTCCACATACATTTATAGAAGGCTTGATTGGTAAGCTTAAAGGGGTTGTCTCACTACATTGATTCATCTCACCTCAGTCCTGTTTTCTTGGTTTCATTTTGAATTCAGGGGCGTTTACTGGCCTCTACTAGGCTGCAGTAGAAGCCAGGTCTGTAGCTATAGCAACCAGTGTTTGAACCCATCAGGAGAGATTGAACAGGTCTGTAGCTATAGCAACCAGCGCTGGCAGCCTATCAGGAGAGAATGTAGCTATAGCGACCAGCACTGGCAGCCTATCAGGAGAGATTTAACAGGTCTGTAGCTATAGTGATCAGTGCTGGCAGCCTATCAGGAGAGATTTAACAGGTCTATAGCTATAGCGACCAGCGTTGGCAGCCTATCAGAAGAGTCCGAACAGGTCTGTAGCTATAGCAACCAGCGCTGGCAGCCTATCAGGAGAGATTGAACAGGTCTGTAGCTATAGCGACCTGAGGAGCTGATGCAGCCCATACAAGAGGGGATATCTAGGAATAGTTAGGATACTGGTAATGGACACATATTACAAAGTGACTTGTTTTTGCAAGATCTTCAACATAAAAAGCAGCAATCCTTGTAGTAAGACAACCCCTTTAAGCCACCACTACGTTGGACACCATCTTTGATTTTTGCCTATGTTTTATGAATCCCACTGCTGGTAATACACATCTGTATCCTCTCCAGCTTCCTCGTCTTCACACCTACAAAGCATATTGCTGTAACCAAGTAGCTGCCAAAGCTCTGCTGGACCATAAGAGACGTAACCCGGCCGTGCACAATTTCCTCCAGCTGTGCCAAGAGTCCGCATTCAGTCGTAAACTAGACGTCTGGAGCTTTCTCGACCTTCCCCGAAGCCGACTGGTGAAGTATCCACTACTGCTGAAAGAACTGCTGAAGTACACGGTGCCAGAGCACCCCGACCATGCCGCCCTGAGCCAAGCTGTGAGTGCGACCCTTTAGGGGATGTAGGGACACTTCCATCAGAATGGAGTATTTGTGTTAAAGGGGTTTTGCCCAGAAGTGAGTTCCTCACCTAACCGGCTGATACTCCCTTCTTGAGGCTTGAAAAAAGGGGCGTTGTGTTTCTTGTGTTTAAAAAAACAAGTACCTCCTCTGTGATGTCCTCGCACCACCTCCCATGCACGCTCCTGATACTCAGTCTCTATAGTTGAGTAATTGCTAATCCACAGAGGAGAACTGTATTGTGCACAAGCTATATGCGTTTTATCTCTCCCTCTTATTTGCTCAGGAGAGAAGATAAGCTCAGCAGGCAGCCTTCTTTCATTTCTTCAGGCTGAGCAGGGAGCGTCTGCATGTTTACTCAGATAATTACATTACAACCAGTGGATTCTCTATACAAAAGTAACAGGATCTTTCTCCCCAGTCCCTTCAAAGCTCGTTCATGTTCCCTGCCATCAGATAAGAAGTTCCAACAACTCAAGCGCGGACAGATAAGCTCCTGGTCATGTCTAATGTAAACTCTCAGGAAACTAAGGACATCTTAGGCTGTAGCTCTCACAGGCTTCACTTTTTTTAATGACATATATTTAGAAAAGTGATTAAATATCCATGTTGGAGGATCCCACGTCAACATTAGATCGTGGCAAAACCCCTTTAAAACCAATATTTCTGGAAAAAAACATTTTTTAAGGATTTTTAGCAGTATTTGTTTTTATTTCAGCAGTCCTATGCAATTAAAATTAAATACGGACGGGGGGTAACTCCTTGTTTGGGACTTCCCTGACTCCCCTTGCAGCCACCAGACTTTCTCGGTCCTTCCAGGGTTTGATGAGGTTAATATGGTAGATCTGGTAGGGTTTTCTTTTCCTTGACTGGAAAACCTTGTAATTCACCTCACTCACCCGTTCACAGATCTCATAGGGGCCTTGCCACTTGGCTAGAAACTTGCTTTCTACAGTTGGTACAAGTATGAGCACCCTGTCCCCGGGCTGAAAAGACCTGACTCTTGCGGTCCTGTTGTAAACCCGGGCCTGGCCTTCCTGGGCCTGTAGCATGTTCTCCCTTACAATGGGCATAACTGCCGCGATCCTGTCCTGCATGTCGGCTATATGCTCTATGACACTTCTGTAAGGGGTTTACTAATGCTCACATGTTTCTATTGCTATATCCAGGAGCCCTCGGGGATGTCTCCCATATAGCAGCTCGAATGGAGAGAACCCTGTGGATGCCTGTGGGACTTCCCGGATGGCGAACATAAGATAGGGCAACAGGTGGTCCCAATCCCTACCATCCTTGTCCACCACCTTTTTTAACATGCCCTTTAAGGTTTTATTAAAGCGCTCGACCAGACCATCGGTCTGGGGATGGTACACGGAGGTGCGCAGGTGGGCAATTTTTAGCAGGCGGCATAGCTCTTTGGTTACCTTGGACATAAACGGGGTGCCCTGATCGGTCAGGATCTCCTTGGGGATCCCTGTACGGGTGAATAGCTGAAACAGCTCCCTAGCTATCCCTTTAGAGGAGGTATTTCTGAGGGCTATAGCCTCAGGGTAGCGGGTGGCGTAATCCAGTACGACCAGGATATGCTGGTGCCCTCTAGCTGATTTAGGGAGGGGACCGACCAGATCCATGCCAATCCGCTCAACTGGTACCTCTATAATGGGAAGAGGAACCAATGGACTCCGGAAATGGGGTCTAGGGGCGTGGACCTGACACTCCGGGCAGGACTGACAGAACTCTTCCACTGCCTTGTAGATGCCGGGCCAGTAGAAGTTCTGCTCCACCCGCTCCCTAGTTTTCTCCGCCCCCAAGTGTTCCCCCCAGGCCCGCCATTAGGGGGGTACAGGCACTACAGGTGTATGGGGCCCGGCCGATCTGTGAAGCAAGGGGGGGCCCGCGGCCGCCGGCAGGTACCGCCCCCTTGCTTCACAGGAATGTCAGCTGTTTTTAAATATAGATATGGAGAGGAGTGCTTGGAGTGGGGCCCCCACACATCTCAGGGGCCCGCACACATCTCAGGGGCCCGCACACCTCTCAGGGGCCCGTGCTCTGCCTCCGTGTCACAGCTGCACATATAGACAGTTTCATTGTCTCCCGCGCTCTGACCGGAGCAGCCGGGCCCCGCCTCCCTTGTTTCAGATGTTTGGTAAATATTACAGGCGCCTGTTCTATTTCCCAAGCTCTAAGAATCAGGGCCGCACAGGCAGCCGCGATGCTGCTGATACACTGAGGAGGCTCCGCAGCCTGAAAACCCCGGCAGCAAAGTCACTGGCTGCCTGTGAAGAGAGACGGGCCCTGTGAGGGGGAGGTCACATGGGAAGCAGGGGGGCCCGGGAGGAAGCACAACAGCAGCAGGAGGAGGAGGAGGGCTGCTTATCTTCACATAGTGTGTAAAGTAAGTGTGTGCATATATACTGGGCATGGATATGTGTGTGTATACTGTATATGCATGGGTGTGTGTGTGTGTATACTGTATATGCATGGGTGTGTGTGTGTGTATACTGTATATGCATGGGTGTGTGTGTGTATACTGTATATGCATGGGTGTGTGTATACTGTATATGCATGTGTGTGTGTATACTGTATATGCATGGGTGTGTGTGTGTATACTGTATATGCATGGGTGTGTGTGTATACTGGGCATGGATATGTGTGTGTGCATATATACTGGGCATGGATATGTGTGTGTGCATATATACTGGGCATGGATATGTGTGTGTGCATATATACTGGGCATGGATATGTGTGTGTGCATATATACTGGGCATGGATATGTGTGTGTGCATATATACTGGGCATGGATATGTGTGTGTGCATATATACTGGGCATGGATATGTGTGTGCATATATACTGGGCATGGATATGTGTGTGTGCATATATACTGGGCATGGATATGTGTGTGTGCATATATACTGGGCATGGGTGTGTGTGTATACTGTATATGCATGTGTGTGTGCATATATACTGGGCATGGGTGTGTGTATACTGTATATGTATGGGGTGTGTGTGTATACTGTATATGTATGGGGTGTGTGTGTATACTGTATATGTATGGGGTGTGTGTGTGTATACTGTATATGTATGGGGTGTGTGTGTGTATACTGTATATGCATGGGTGTGTGTGTCTATACTGTATATGTATGGGTGTGTCTATACTGTATATGTATGGGTGTGTGTATACTGTATATGCATGAGTGTGTGTATACTGTATATGCATGGGTGTGTGTGTGTATACTGTATATGCATGGGTGTGTGTGTATACTGGGCATGGATATGTGTGTGTGCATATATACTGGGCATGGATATGTGTCTGTGCATATATACTGGGCATGGGTGTGTGTGTATACTGTATATGCATGTGTGTGTGCATATATACTGGGCATGGGTGTGTGTATACTGTATATGCATGTGTGTGTGCATATATACTGGGCATGGGTGTGTGTGTATACTGTATATGGATGTGTGTGTGCATATATACTGGGCATGGATGTGTGTTTACTGTATATGGATGTGTGTGTATATACTGTGCATGGATGTGTGCATATATGCTGTGTATGTCTATATACTGTGTGAGTATATATTGAATGTATGTGTACATACTGCATGTATAAGTATACTGTGTCTGTGAATAGTGATAGTATATAGCATGTGTATATACTGTTTGTGTGTTCAGTGTGCATACACTGTATGTTTTTATAAAGTGTGTGTATATATTTTGTATGTAGTGTGTGTATACATGGTGTATACCTAGCCTAAATTATAAAAAATGTAAATTCTTTTATACCTTACTGTATCAGAAGATGAGATTAATAATAGGTAGATAGATATGAGATGGGTAGATATGAGAGAGAGAGAGAGAGAGAGAGAGAGAGGGAGAGATAGATAGATAGATAGATAGATAGATAGATAGGTAGATAGAAAGACTGAGATAGATAGAAGATAGATAGATATGAGATAGATAGATAGATATGAGAGAGATAGATATGTGATACTATATATAGATATGAGAGAGATAGATATGAAATAGATAGATAGATATGAGATAGGATAGATAGATATATGAGAGAGATAGATAGATAGATATGAGAGAGATAGATAGATAGATATGGGATAGATAGATATGGGATAGATAGATGAATCGATATATAGATATGGGATAGATAGATGAATAGATAGATAGATATGGGATAGATAGATATGGGATAGATAGATAGATAGATAGATAGATATGGGATAGATAGATAGATGGATAGATATGGGATAGATAGATATGGGATAGATAGATGGATAGATAGATGGATAGATATGAGATAGATAGATGGATAGATATGAGAGAGATAGATGGATAGATATGGGATAGATAGATGGATAGATATGGGATAGATAGATGGATAGATATGGGATAGATAGATGGATAGATATGGGATAGATAGATGGATAGATATGGGATAGATGGATAGATATGGGATAGATAGATGGATAGATATGGGATAGATAGATGGATAGATATGGGATAGATAGATGGATAGATATGGGATAGATGGATAGATATGGGATAGATGGATAGATATGGGATAGATGGATAGATATGGGATAGATGGATAGATATTTGATAAGTATAAAGTATTTCAATAGATATGAAATAGATTGATAGAGAGATTTATAGAAGATAAATAGGAGACAAGATGGGATAGATATGACATAGATTGATAGATAAATAAGATGTGAGATGATGTCTGTGCTGTTGACTGGCTGTTTCTGGGCAGTGGGCAGGGTGGGCTGAGGCTGCGGCTTCTTCTTCCTGCGCTGGTACCTGGTCCAGGCGCAGTTGGGTGACACCGGGACACTATTGGTGTCCCTGGAGGCGACGTTCATGGTTACGTGATTACCATACTAACAGAAAGATGTCCCGAAGGCCATTTCCTGCTTTCCCTCTCTCAGGAGCAGGTAAGGGGAACACACTATTTGCTTACATTATATTTTAGTCAGGTGAGGGGCAGATAATTTGTGTTTTTAATGCTTTTATTTCCTGTCTGCTTTGCCTCCTGCAGAATTTTCCTCCAACTTTTTACAGTTATAGAGACTTCTGCAGGATGTATGGCTCACTCCACTGAAGGGCCTAACTGTAACCAGCAGAAGGGAGTGTAATAGATCACTAGAATGACAATATACTGTAGTGCAAAGGTGCTACAGTATATTGTTCCATCGATCATTTCTATAAGTAACCCGACGAGAGAGATTGGAGAGAGAAAAAATGATATAACATGGTAATCTAGAAAACCCCCCAACACGATTTTTTTTGTGGTACAGCAAGGGGCCCAGACAATTAGGCTGTATGAGGCCCTGAAATTCCTGATGGCAGCCCTGGTCCCCCCAAAAGATGGGAATGTGCCATATCTAAGACCATACGGACATGTGTTCGGGGTACCACCAACTGCTCCACCACCTCTGTTGGCGTCTTTTTCACCCGGTACAATAAATTATCCCGTACGCCGAAGTGCGGGTAGACCAACTCCTCCCTTGGTTCCTGTGGTTTCCCGTCAATGACCTTTATGCTTTTCCAAGCGTTACCCAGGTTAGGGTCCCTCACTTGCTCTGTGCCAAAATTCCCTCTCGAGACTGGCAAGGAGGAGAGTTCTAACTCAGAGGGGGTCTCCTCTGGGTCTCCAGCCAGGACCGACAAGGGAAAAGGCACAGGTTCAATATCATCACTTGTTTGGCACACGTCATTTACAGCAGGAACATCATTATACATTTTACGAGTTTTATTTCCCCACAGATCCCAAAACAGAGGAAAGTCACAGCCAATAACTGCGCTGTGAGGTAAACTGGTCACCACGGCCACCTCATGTTGGGTGACCCCACAGGCAGTCTCTATTGCCAGTATGGCAGTGGGGTAGTCCCTGGTGTCCCCATGGATACAAACTACCCCTATCCGGCGTGAGAGTAGTTGCTCTGGGCTCACAGTCGGCTTGCACAAGGGGTCACTAAGCTCCCCGAGTCCAGGAGGGCCTGCACCAAATGTCCATTAATGGTAACAGGGCACTCTCGTCGGTCCTTCCCAGCAGCGACCCGAGTGGAATACGATGGCCGGGCAAACCAGGAGGTACGCCTCCCCATCCCACATTCTATGGGCTCCTCCCTACCCGGGCAACGTGCCGCCACATGTCCCAATCCTTGGCACCGCCAGCAAAATAAGGGGTCCTGGGCCTTAGAAACAGGGTCCCGTTTTGGGGTAGGTGGCCTCTCCCCCCTTCCGCATACCTGTGACCCCCCTTTTGAGACAGGAGCAGTCTTAACGCGGTTGGAGGTCTGCGGATTCCCCGGGGTATGTAGGACTTGCAGGAACTCCTCAGTGGCACTGTATCGTTACACCACCGCGACCAGTTCGTCCACGCTTTTGGGGTCGGTGTACCCCACGCATCGCTGGAGCTTGATGGGAAGGGCTTGCACAAAACGGTCACAGACCACTCGCTCGACCACCTGGGCAGGTGTGTGAGTCTCCGGCTGTAGCCACTTGTTGGTAATGTGGAACAGGTCGTACATCTGTGACCTGGCGGGCTTGGCCGGATTAAACTCCCAGGCTTGTACTCTCTGGGCCCGTACGGCCAGGGTGACCCCCAGCCGGGCCAGGATCTCCCCCCGCAGTTTGGTGTAGTCCTTGGCGTCTTGGACACGCAGGTCGAAGTAGGCCTTCTGAGGTTCGCCCGTTAGGAAGGGAGCTAGGACATCCGCCCACTGCTCCGCCGGCAGCTGCTGTCTCTCTGCTATCCGCTCAAAGGTCCCCAGGTAGGCCTCGATGTCGTCATCCGCGGACATCTTGCGCAGGGAACCTTGCACCACCTGCGGGGTGTGGACCGAGCACTTGTTGGTACTTCTGGCCTTGCAGCCAGGGTCTGTAGCTGTTGCTGCAGCGTGTGGTTTACCTGCTGTTGCTCTTTCACCGTGGCCTGGTGGGTCTCAATTAGCAGGCGATTCGTCTCAGCTTGCGCCCAGATGGTCTCTTCGTGCGCTTTCTGCTGGCTGGCCGCCATCAGCTGGAGGTTAGCGTTGGCTTGAATTAGCTGCTTCACCAACTCGTCCATTTTCCGCGACTGCGCTGACTGTTTGGTAGCTGCTTTCACCCAGGACATACGTTTTTCCTCTGTCTCAGAAGAGTACTGCCTCTATTTTGCCCATTGCGTCCTCCACCATGTGTGAGCTTTAGCGGCTCTGGGATCGTGACTTCACGTGTTCAGGCAGAGACAGAGACGTATTCCAGGTGAAAATACAGGGCTTCTGTATTTTATTTAGCAGCAAACAGAAAAATACAAGTGCAAGGCATGCACAAACACAAACAAAAACAAAACGCCTGCCCGTCTGGGCTCTAACTAACAGAGGTCAGCTTACTGTCAGTGTGCAAGTTCACCCTGCTGGTTTTCCAGCAGGACTCCACCCAAGGCTTAAAGGGAGCCAGGGGTTGTAACCACCATAGTCAGCTTACCTGCTGACTTATATACTCCAGGGAAATCCCGGAGTGGAGCCATGGGGAGTGAGCACCCACCCTGCTCTATGCTCACTCCCAATGAAAGGCCGACCCAGGAAATGGCTGAAAGCCATACTAACTTAATGGGGTTAAACATATGTCGACAGTCTATACTGTCGACATCCATCTAACTTTGGCCTTTCATTCCCCCAAGGCTCCTTAACTTGGAGGCATGTGTCGGGACATCGGAAGGTGCACGCAAGGACCCTGGCTGGGATGTATACGCCATTGTACACCCTTCCTGCTGTTGCCACCTTACAGGTGCTGCTGATAACACTTACACCTCTCAGGTGCTGCTAATAACACTTACACCTCTCAGGTGCTGCTGATGACACTTACAACTCTCAGGTGTTTTTGATGGCGAGTACACCCATAAGGTTCTGCCATGGCGTGTCCACACCCACGTAATCTCTCGGGTGCTGCTGATGGCGCGTCCACCTCTCGGGTGCTGCTGATGGCGTGTCCACCTCTCGGGTGCTGCTGATGGCGCGTCCATCTCTTAGGTGCGGCTGATGATGGGGTCCATCTCTTAGGTGCGGCTGATGATGCGTCCATCTCTTAGGTGCGGCTGATGATGCGTCCATCTCTTGGGTGCGGCTGATAATGCGTCCATCTCTTGGGTGCGGCGGGATATGCGTCCAATCTCTTGGGTGCGGCTGATAATGCTTCCATCTCTTGGGTGCGGCTGATGGTGCGTCCATCTCTCGGGTGCGGCTGATGGCGCGTCCATCTCTTGGGTGCGACTGATGGTGCGTCCACCTCTTGGGTGCGGCTGATGGCGGGTCCACCTCTTGGGTGCGACTGATGGCGCGTCCACCTCTTGGGTGCTACTGATGGCGCGTCCACCTCTTGGGTGCGACTGATGGCGTGTCCATCTCTTGGGTGCGGCTGATGGCGCATCCATCTCTTGGGTGCGACTGATGGCGCGTCCACCTCTTGGGTGCGACTGATGGCGCGTCCACCTCTTGGGTGCGACTGATGGCGCGTCCATCTCTTGGGTGCGGCTGATGGCGCGTCCATCTCTTGGGTGCGACTGATGGCGCCTCCACCTCTTGGGTGCGACTGATGGCGCGTCCACTTCTCGGGTGCTGCTGATGGCTCCTCCACCTCTCGGGTGCAGCTGATGGCGCCTCCACCTCTCGTGTACAGCTGATGGCGCCTCCACCTCTCGTGTACAGCTGATGGCGCCTCCACCTCTCGTGTACAGCTGATGGCACCTCCACCTCTCGGGTACAGCTGATGGCGCCTCCACCTCTCGGGTACAGCTGATGGCGCCTCCACCTCTCGTGTACAGCTGATGGCACCTCCACCACTCTAACCCTTATACCTTTCTGGTCATAGCCGGCCTGAAAGAAGAACTGTCAAGCAATCCTGTCACTGCTGAGCTTACAAGCCAGGAAGTCATGTACATAGGGGCATTTTGAAAAAATTATATATATAAAAAACACTTAATTTAAAAAAAAAAAAAAAAAATCTATATAATGTTCACATATTTCTTGTCAATATTTGCAAAGAAAAATTTTGATAGTAGTGTCCCTTTAATAGACTATTTCTGGTGGACTGACCAAGGTCATTCATCTCTCTACTCTTATTCTAGGTGACCGTCATCCAGGCGATTATCAGTATGATAAACCGCAAAGCCGGGGAGGCCGAGTGTGAATATTACAGAAAGAGACTGTGCTACCTGTATGAAAACCAGGGCGAGGAAGAAGTGTCTCTCTCGCGGCTTCTTCTATGTCATGGGGAGCTGAAGAACAACAAAGGCCAAGTGAGTGATCCATCAACAACCTTACTTAGATCCCACACATGGTCAGGAGATAACACTTTGGGCCGCAAACTTTCTGAAACTTTGGACTAAGTTGACTCATGGCGAAGACTATGGAGTGAAGTTGACCTGAGCTTTTATATAAGATGGTCGAGACATTTGGAAAAATGTATTAAATTCAAATTTAGGAGATTTATTCCTTAAAAAAAGGTCTATGAGATGTTCAGTTAAAGTCAAACTCTATTGTTCACGAATGACTTATCTCTATTTTCCCCCTCTAGAGGCTCCATGTCTTCTTGTTTGAGACCATCCTTGTCCTCACGCGCCTTGTGACAAACAATGATCAGCTACAGTTCCAAGTTTACCGTCAGCCCATCCCGCTGCCCGAACTGGTCCTAGAAGACCTTCCTGATGGAGAAGTGCGTCTGGGAGGCTCCATAAGAGGGGCATTCACTGCGGCCAATGAGCGAGGTAAATCCATGTGAAGGTCAATGGAAGATGGATGAGTTTGTCCTTCTGTTTCTTCATTGCTTGATAGAACATAGTATATTCTGTCCTCCACTGTTTGGTTTAATTTTTTTTTAAAAATTGTTTTTACAGCCAAAAACTTTTTCCGCGTGAGCTTCCGAGATCGTTCCAGGGGACAAGCGCACACCCTGCAAGCCAATGACTCCTTTAACAAGCAGCAGTGGGTCAGCTGCATCCGACATGCTATGGTGGCAAGCAGAGAGAAAGGTGCCAGCCCTACCACCTCCCAGGAAACCACATGTAGTCTGATTAACCTCTCAGACCTGAGCCTAAACTGCCATGAGGACAGTGACAAGATGGTGGATGGATAGAGAAGCTCGTAAGACATAGGACAATTGCCTTGTCTGATGTATCTGTCACCATCAGGACTTGGAGCCACCCCGATATTCCAAGTACCATCCCCTGTTCCTCCATACATCTTCTCCTTTACCTTCATGTACATATTTCTTCAATGTATTTTACATGGACTATATTTTTACATAAAGAGTTGCAGATTTGAAGCGTTATCAGAAGTTTCCGTTCATATCATGAACATGTTGGTTTTCTGTTTTCCAGAATTGGGGCACATAATCACCATATAGTAGAAATGACGTCCTTTGTATCATATTGTCACGGATGCCCCTGTGACCCCCGTCCTGGGTCGCAGGCGCATCCGTGCCCCTCACCCAAGGGGCGCCTCGTCCCGCATGTCGGGGCGCGGGCACGCTCGTTCCCCTGCTCCTTCGGGAGCGTACTTACCCGGCCGCACTCCTGCTGCAGGCTCTGTCCCTCGGCGCGCGTGTGGTCCCGCTCGCTCTCTAGGGCGCGCGCGCGCCGGCAGTGTTGAATTTAAAGGGTCAGCGCACCAGTAATTGGCTATTGCCGGTCTCTGCCCCTATTTAAGTCAGACTCTACCTGGTTCCCCAGCCGGATTTCTAGTGCCAATAGCCTATTGAGAAAGCGTTCCTGAGTCTTGTCTGATTACCGTGTACCATACCGTTTGCCTCCGTCCTTCGACCACGAACCTTGCCGCCTGCCCTGACCTTCCTGCCTGTCCACGACCACGAACCTTGCCGCCTGCCCTGACCTTCTGCTGTCCACGACCACGAACCTTGCCGCCTGCCCTGGGGCCTTCCTGCCTGTCCGGAATACGAGCCTGGCCTTACGATTTTTGTACCCGCTACACCTCGGCTGCCTCGCAAGAAAGTCACGTCAGGGGTAGCGACCTGGTAGACTCCCCCCGCAGCAAGTCCATCCCGCTTTGTGGCGGGCTCTGGTGAAAACCGGGACCTACTTAGATTCCGCTCCCTGCCGTGGCTTACGCCATCGCTTGCGGCGGTCCAGAGGATCCACTACTACCGACCGTGACACATATGTGTTAAGTTCACCAGAGACGGGTGGTGGATCCTCTAGGTCAACCATAAGTTTTGGTGTAGAACCACGCCGAGGAGCAGAGTCTAAGGAGCCCTCTAGCCTTCACCTTTTAACCCCCTTATACAAGGGATCTAGGCTTCGCTAAACAGAACTCCTAAGTTACTAACCCCGATTGTCATACCAGCGACTCGTGCGGTCAGCCGACCCACTTACCGCTTTCGCCATGAGCCTATTTCCTGCCTTAGGTCATCTCGCTGAAGTGGCTTCTATCCATTCCCCAGACACTGCTACACCTTGTTACTGGATAGTCTCCACCTGGCTATAGGGAGGCGCGGCCATACCTTTCTTATATTTATCCCCATGTTGTCCAGCAGTGTCTGGCTTCTCCAGCCAATCCCCTGCCGTTAGTGGGTATATTAGGCAGCATCATCCTCCACACCTTGCTTGAGCTTAGGTTCTAGTGTCCTTGAATTCTAGAGTCCTACTAAGGTGTGTTCCTGTCTTGATCTCCTTTTACTGACCTCGGATTGCTAAATAGGTTTGTCTGACCTTAGTTACGTTGTCTGAATCTTGCTGCCTGCCCTGACTTTGGATTGCTTGACTACACCTCTACCTTTCCCACTGGTTCGGGGACTGCTCTGGATTGGCACCTGCTGACTACTGCAACGTCCCAAGTCTATTCTCACCATCAGAGGCCCTAGTGAAGACCAGGTAGTCACTTGGTCACATTTCTATTTTAGCACATAGGGAGGTGGTAGATTTTTAAAAGTGTTGGAAAACCCCTCTAATGTCGGGTCCGTGCAGTTCCTTTGAGTTCTGAGGTCAATGATGTCTCCATCCATCACCTACGTTGTTCCAGTGTCTGGCCTCACTATCTCCCACTCCTGCCAAGAACAGAGCTTTACCCATTACATGCGTCCAAGAGTGAGGGAAGTGAGTAGTTTGTGAGTAGTTTTTTGGGGCAATGACTGAGAGGCTGAGAAGCTCGGCTGTCTGGGCCTCCCATAGTTGTGTGGTCCAGGATTGTGTAATGTTGCTGAACATGAGTGATAGTGTTTTGCGATGCTCGGTGATTCTCGGAGACGTCTGGTTGCTCGGTAAGCGTGCAGTGATGTGGTTTTTGAAGGGTCAGAGTGGAGCTGTGGAAGACATGGCCATGTTTGATGTCCCACCTCCCGGATGTCCTGGATGACTTGTAATTGTTGCAAAAAGGTAAATGTGGACAATTGATGCTGACTGCCTGGGCATTATAAATTGCCGCCACTGTGGTGACATCAATCGAGCTTGTGTGTATTGAGCTGACAGGATTTGTTCCAAAACTTTCAAGCAACTTCTTCAGCCATAAATGGTGGCCATTGCGTTCCTCCTCTTGGGCTTCCTCAGCTGCTTGGGTAAGCTTTCTCTTGTTATCATGTGTGGATTCGCCCCTTATTACTTGTCCCGTATGCTGTCCTGATATTAGTCTGTGAATAATTCCATGTTCCCCATCTGGATGACTATGGGTTTACCATTTATTTTACAGTTGCTGCTCAGGATAACACCGATCCGACTAAAGAGCCTCCGGTAAGAACCATTACTGCCCAAACCCCTTTAAGGGGGAAAGGTTACCCTAAAATTAGTTAACGGGGGTTTTCCACCTGGACAACCCCACATGGGGAAAGGGGGTTCCCCTTGATGAAGGGCAGGAAATTTGGCGTAAAAAAATTTGGGGTTCCCTGCAGTGCCAAATCTATAGGTGGTCAATAAAAAGGGCATAACGGGCCCGGGTCCTCCAGGGGTGGGCCACCATTCGGGAAAAGAGGGGAAAATCCTAACAGAAAAGCCCCTTTTCTTTTAAAACTCCAAATTTTTTTAAATCGAAAAACCCCGTTTCAGATAGGGTAAATTTGGGACCCCCATTTTAAATTTGGTTTTTGGGGGCCAACCATTTTTATTTGGGGTTTTCTTGGGGTAAAACTAGTGGAGTGGTTTTTGGGGGCCCAAACCCTTTTTTAAATTTGGGTTCTTGGGGCCCCCATTTGGAGGGTGATTTTTAAAGGCCCACGAGTAAAATTTGGTTCGGGAAAATTTCCCCCAATGGGAGTTTTCAGGGCCCCCCAGTGGGGGGCTTTTTTTCATCCCCCCCACCATTGGAGTTGATTCTCGGGGCCCCACCATTTGGAGTTGATTCTCAGGGCCCCCCCAGTATTTAAATTCTGGGGCCCCCTGGAGTTGATTCACAGGGGGCCCCCCCGGGGGGGGGGATATTTTGGGGCCCAAAAGTATACTAGGGGCCAATCACCAGAACGGGCCTGGACTTGTGGGCCCATTTACATTACTCCCCCAAATTGGCCTTGGGGGATTTCCCCGGGGGTCCTAAGGAATAATGAAGACCGGCGGACACAGGTGCGGGGTATTGGTTGATTTCCTTCTAGCCATATTCATGTCGTACTGAGGGTTTACAAAAATTTTAAAAAATAAAAAAATTAAGTAAAATTTTTTAAGTTTTTAGGTTAGGACTATTTAAAGTAGGTAGAAAATTTGCAAACTATAAAACTAATCTCAGTCTTTTTACTATATACAGAAGGGGTGGAAAAGAAAATTTCATAGGCTGTTTGGTGGTATAGTAAGCACAGTCATTGATGCAGTTGGAGCAGCACTTTCTGCGGTAGGAAAAGTTCTCGAGGAGTTTGGGAGGATCTTTTTCACAGAAAATTCACTTTTTGGGTTTTTTTCCAAAAAAAGGGTAAGCAAAACATTTTTTTCTATCTGGAAAGGGTTAGAATTTTGTATTCATAGAGTAAAGAAAAATTCACAAACCTGCATATTCCCCAATTCCCCATACCCTCTTTGTAGATATTTCCCCCGGGTTCACACTACAAGTTTTTTTGGGGAAAACAAAATAATCCCCCCCCCTAACCAAAAAATTTAAAGTGCCCTCTGTGCTCTTAGCCCAAATTGATTTCCTATATCGGGGTTCCCCCTCTTACCCCCCTTTTAACCCCAATGACCCAACCTGTCACATTTTAGATAAACAAAAAACAGGGGACCCAAACTAAGATTTGGGGCCCGGGAAACTGGGGGTAAGGGGCAGTCCAGAATGAAAAATTTAAACCCTTCGGGGAATGAATCAGATTTGGCCCTTCAAATAATCAAACAAGAAAGGGGGTTTAAGCTCTTTTTTTAACCTGAAAGCAATGTGTTTGATAAGGGAACGTCCACACGAAAAAAAAACAAAATACTCTTGGGTTTCTAAATCCTTAAAGCCAAATTGGCGGTTTGAGTTTTTTGGGGTTTGCGGATCGCCCCAAAAGGGGAGTTGAAAAAAAAATGATGGGACAATTTAATTTTTTCATCAGCTGTTTTTTGTTTTTCTTTCGGTGCGGAAAAATTGAAATCTTTACTTTTTTTACTTTCCCTTTTAAAAAATCGGCATTTGGGGGGGGGGAAATGTTTTAAAGGGAAAAATTTTAAATTGGATTTTTTCAGGGAATTTATTTGGGGGGACATTTTGTTTGTTTTTTTTCCATGCGTATATTGGGGACTTTTATTTTTGTTTTTTTTTTAAAGGAAATAAGGGGGACTTTATAAAATTTGGTTTTTCCGCGAGTCCCCCTTGGGGAAAAAAATGTTTTGGGAAATTTTCCACAATTTACTGGGGGACATATAGATTGGTTTTTCCCACGAGTATATTGGGGGACATATAGTTTGGGTTTTTTAAACAAGTAAATTGGGAAACATATAGTTTGGGTTTTTCCCAAACGATTTATACTTGGGGACATATAATTGGTTTTTCCCAAAGAGTATTCTTGGGGACATTTTAGGGGAAATTTCCCCCAATTTATATGGGGGAAAAATATAGTTTTGGTTTTTAAAAAAGAATTAAACATGGGGGGACATTTTTTTGGGATTTTTTTACACTTAAAAATTTTTTGGGGAATTTTGATTGGTTTTTTGGCAGGATAGATATTTGGGGGAACATTGATTGGTTTTTTTTCCCCGAGAAAATTTTTGGGGGACAGGGGGAGGGGGAAATCTTTTCATGAGTATACTTGGGGACATATTATTGGGGATTTTCCACATTTATACTTGGGGGGAACATATTTTTGGTTTTTTTTAAACCGTATTTTTGGGGGAAACCCAAATGGTTTTGGATTTTTTAAACGAGTATATTTGGGGACATGGGATTGGATTTCCCACAAGTATACTTGGGAACATATGATTGGATTTTTTCACGAGTATATTTGGGGACATGGGATTGGATTTTTTCACAAGTATACTTGGGGACATATTATTGGGATTTTCCACGAGTATACTTGGGGACATATTATTGGATTTTTTCACACGTATTCTTGGGGAACTATGGATTGGATTTTTTCACGAGTATATTTGGGGACATGGGATTGGATTTTCCACAAGTATACTTGGGAACATATAGTTTTGGGTTTTTCCCAACGAGAAATATTTGGGGGGGACATTTTAATTGGTTTTTTTCAAAACGTACACTCCCCGGCCCCATTTTTAAAAAGGAAACCCCCTGCTAGTAAGGGGTTTGGAAACCCCCTTTTGCCTTCAAACGCCTCAATTTTCGTGGCATAGATTCCACAAGGTGTTGCAACAGGGGCTAAATTTGGGTTCCCCAAGGGGGCCCAAAGAGTCCCAAGAAAATTTTCCCCCCCACCATGACAAAAACCACCCCCAAGCCGAACCTTTGATAAAAGGCAAAAAGGATCCATCCCTTTCATTTTTTGACGGCCAAATTTGCCCCAAACCATCCAAATGTCGCCGGAAAAAATTCGAGGACTGATCAACCAGGAAACTTTTTTTTCCAAAACTTCTACTGCCCAAATTTCGATGAGTTTGGGGAAAATTGGGAGCCTCATTTTTCCTGTTTTTTAGTAAAAAAGTGGCACCCGGTGGTGGTCTTCTGCGCGTACCCCATCTCCCTCAAAGTTGGGGCCTTTTACTTTGCTTTCAAGATCCTTTTCTGCCCTTCCCTTTGGGTTGAAAGGGGGGCCCTATTTTGATCACTGTTGCCTTTCTAAAAACTCGAACCAGCCCGGGCCCAATTCCCTTTGACCTCGGGCATCAACAAGGCTTTTCCCGCCCAAAGGGACTCCCGCCCCAACTGGATTTTTTTTCTTTTTTCGGGACCATTCCCCTGAAAAACCCCTAGAGATGGTTGGGCGTGAAAATCCCGGAAAGATCAAGTTTCGGGAAAATACTAAAAGGACCAGCCCTTCTGGCACCAAAACCTTTTAAAGTTCAAAAAACCTCTAAAAGCACTTTCTTCCCCTTTAACTGATGCTGGGTTTAAACTGCAGGGGTTTGGTTTTGACCATGCCCAAACAGGGCCTAAATGCACTGAGTTGGCCATGTGATTGGTTTATTAGAAATTAAATTGTTAACGAGCATTTGGGGACATATGTACCTAATAAAGTGGCCGGGAAGGGTTTTTTTCCTTGGGGAACATGGTTTGGGTTTTTTGCAGGGGAGTTTATTTTGGGGACATAGGTTTGGATTTTTTTTCACGGGGTTATTTTTGGGGGGACATGGGATTGGATTTTTTCACAGTATTTTTGGGGGAAAAATATTTTTTGGGATTTTCACGAAAATACGGGGGGACAAAATTTTTTGGATTTTTTCAAAAGTTTTCTTGGGGCCTTTAGGGTTTGGGTTTTTTTCCCAGGTATATTTGGGGACATGGGATTGGATTTTTTCAACGATTTATTTTTGGGGGAAAAAGGGATTGGATTTTTTCCCCAGGGTATTTTTGGGGGACGGGGGTTTTGGATTTTTTCACGGGGAAAATTTGGGGGACGGGGGAATTGGTTTTTTTTCCAAAAGTATTTTTGGGGACGGGGATTGGATTTTTTTCATGATTTTTACTTGGAAACTTTATGTTTTTTTTTTTTTCACGAGTTTTATTTTTTGGGGGGGGCCTTTAAAATAAAATTTTTTTCACAATTTTGTGTTTTGGGGAACATTTTGATTGGATTTTTTCACAAGTATACTTGGGGACAAAGGGTTTGGTTTTTTTTTCAATTTTTTTTCCCCGTAGGTATTAACCTTATTACTTGTCCCGTATATGTAAAATGTAATGTAATATTTCGTTGATGATATGATAATGGATAACGATTACGTGAATAGTCGTTGAGGTCCTTTAAAACACTTAACTGGGTTTCAAAAAAATTTAAAATATTTTTGGGAAATAACAAAAAACTTTTTTCTAAAAAAAAAGGGAATTTTTTTTAATTTTTCCCTTTTATTAAAGTAAAGGGTTTAAAAGAAAACACAAAATAAACCAAAGGAAAACCCCTTTCCCCCTTTTTCCGCTTTTTGGTGTCAGGGCCCCTTCATCAGGCCCCACATATTGTCGGTCGTTTGGCAAGGTTCCTTGGCTTCACTTCGGTTTGACCTTAGTTTTCCCCCCAGCAAACCCTTTTTTTTTTTCATATTTGGCTGTGTTCAGTTATAGTTTTCATACTATTACAGTTGAAAAAAAGACATATGCCTCAGTTCAATCAAAGGGGGGGGGAAAAAAGGGGTGAAAGGGAGGGAGTAAAGGATTTTTTAAACCTGTTTTCCCAGGTTAAAGGCTTTGAAACCCTAAAGGTGGAACCCAAAAATGTCTAAGAAGATTTCATTTTGATTCAGAGTTGCCATCAGACTGGAAACTTTGTAATTTTAATTTTTGTTATTTTAGGGTTGTTATCTAAGCCTTTCTTGAAAACCCCCACCTGTTCCTGTTGACCAGCTCCTCAGGGGGGTTTCCCCTGAAAACCGTTTTTTCTCCGACAAAGGGAAAGTCCCCTTGTCTTTTGAGGGGGCTTTAATTTAAAAAGTTTTTCCCATATTTTTGTAGGGGCCACTTTTTATACTTATTAAAATTATTATGTCTCCAGACCCCATTTTGGAACGGGCCTGAAAATATTTTTTTGGCACCCAAATCCAACCCCCTGACATATCCTCCTGTACTAGTTGTAAGCAGCTTTCCAAAATAGCTATGTGTGAATGTCTGTATTAACCTTGCAAGTGAATGTTAATATTGTAACTTATCCACAAATATATAACAGTATCCTGTCCTGATATAAGTCTGTGAATAACCCCATGTTCCCCGTCTGGATTGAAAGCAACGTTAAAATGTCTCCGGGTTTATTACTATTTATCTTTCCCGTTGTGCTCGAAAAGGCCGATCCGATGAAGGGGCCTCAGGGAAAAACCATAATTTGTCCAACCCTGACGATGGAGTTATATGAAAATTAAAGGGGGGTCTTACTTGGAAATTCCCCCTTGTTTAAAGGGGTTTTTTTGACCAATTTTTTTAGGAAATCTGTTAGTACATGTTAGGATTTCCCCTTGCAGCACCAAACCCAAATAGGGGGGTTTAAATTTAAGGAAAGGGGGTAGGATGAGCCCCTCCATGAGATACTTTCTCCTTTCGGGGAAAAGGGGGTTTAAAGATTCTGAACAGAGGACCCATCTCTATTTACTCCGGGGTTTAAAAAATTTGAGCTTGATTGGTTTTGTTATGGGCTCTGATTGGTTGCTATGGGTTTCTGATTTGTTGCTATGAGTTTTATTGGTTGTATGAGCTCGGGTTGGTTACTATGGTTTATTGGTTGGTTCCCAAATGTGTCCTGATTGGGTATTTTAAAAAACAAAAAATTTTTTAAAAAAAAGGGGGGGGAAAAGCCCCTAGAGCCCCAAAATTTAAAAATTTTAATTTTTTATTTTACTTATACATAAGCTTTTTACGATTTCCCCTTCGTTTCCTAAAAATGTATCGATTCCCCCAATTTAAAAAGGGTTTTAATATAATTTTCCTTTTCTATAAACAGATAAACTTCCCTTTAAAAAGGGAAAAATTTGATTAAATTTAGTGTCTTAATTTTTAAAATTTTTTAAACCTCATTACTTTGGGTTTAAATTTCATAAAAAAAAGGGTTTCATTGTTTAAAATTTTCATTATACAACGCCATTCAAAAAAATTTCCATTCAAAAAAAAAAACCTTTTTCCAAAAAAAGGGGGGGTCTTCCTAAAAAGGCTATTTAAAAAGGTATTATATGGTTTATTTTATCTGATCTATTTGATATACCTATTTATATTAATATATATATAAAAATAAATTTATAAAAGAATGGTCCTTTATTAATTTTTGTATTAAAAAGAAAAAATATATGGATAAAAAATATAAAAGAATATTATATAGATTTGATCTCAATCCGTTTATCTGCGAGTCACAGGCTTACACTATAGATTCAAAAACTTCATTTAATCCATGTGGTTTTAGTGTGTTTAGTTTATAGATCCAATACATCTCGCAGCTGTTTAATTTTTTTATTCTATTTGGCACTTCTTCCGGGATGAATTCAATGGGTTGGATGACTAATTCTAGCTCATAGGTATTATGAACTTCAAGGCAATGCCTAGGCAGGCTGTGAACAAGTCTACTATGCTTCACGTTGTATCTGTGTCCTCTTAAACGTTTAGATAACTTAATTGTAGTTTTCCCTACATACTGTATGCCACAATGGCATGTAATCACGTAGATTACAAAGTTGCTAGAACAAGTGAGAGGGTCTTTTATCTGAAACTCTTCTCCTGTCGATGTGGACCTGAAGCTGTCACCCTTTTTTGATCACTTCACAGCATTTACAAATAAAGTGGCCGCATGCATAAACTCCCGTTTTTTTCTTTTCTCCTTTGTTTTCACTCTCCTTACTTGGTACAATATGTTTTTCTTTATGTTGTTTTAATTGCGAGGGAGCCAGGATGTTTTTTATAGTTTTAGCTTTCCTGTAAATAAATATAGGAAGTTCAGTCAGGGCACTTTTCAGAACTGGATCCCTCCTCAGGATATGCCAATGGTTTTTTATAATATTTTGGATTTCCTTGTACTGTGAGTTATGAGTTGTTATAAAACTCATTTCAAAAGAAACTCCATCATTTTTTTCCTTCGTTTTTTTATTTGATTCAAGATATTGTAATTGCGTTTTAGACGCCGCTTTCTTTCGGGATCCCTCAAGCAACTTTTTGGGATAACCTTTTTGAATAAACTTCTCCGTGAGGAGATCTGCCTGTTCATTAAAGTTTTTTTCTTTTGTACAGTTTTGCTTTATCCGACAATATTGGCCATACGGTATATTATTTACCCATTTCTTTTGGTGATTTGATTTGTAAGCCAAATAATTGTTAAAGTCAGTCACTTGAAATATGTTTTGGATACTATTTCGTTATTTTCTACATAAAGGTGCAGATCTAAAAACACTATTTCTGTTTTATGGAATGGGGGCGGTGAATTTTTTTTCCCCAGTCTTTTCTCAGGGGGAAAAAGCCCCAAAAAAAATTTTAAAAAAGTACTTGGGGGGCCCCCCCAAAATAAAAAAAGAAGATCATTTTATGAATTTCTTCTGAAGTGTTTTATATTTTCCGGGGCCCGGGGGGGGGGGGAATTTGGGTTCTCTTTTTTAAAATTGGGAATTTTTTTTTTAAAAAAGCCCCAAAATAAAACGGGGTTGGCCTGCGATGGGAAACTCGTGCCCCCATCGGCTTTCCCCAAAAATGCTGATGGTAATGTACATGTTTTTAACAAAAAAAATTATTTTTAAAATCATCTCGGCCTTGATGAAAAATTTTTTTAAATTTTTTTCAGAAAAAAACATTTTAAACGTATCCAAGTATGTTTGTTTCTTTTAACCCCAAATTCGTGCTTTATATTGGAATTTAAAAAGCGGTAAAGGGCTAATGTGGCTAAAAAAAATTTTTTCTTCCCAAATTTTTTCCAAAATTTGTTCATTTTTGAACCCAGGGTTTTAGGGCTTTGGGCATAACTCGGTTAAATTTTTTTTCCCTGGGTGTAATTGGAGGTCCAAAAAAAGGGGAAAATCTGAGAAAGGTCGAGCCAAAGCCCGTTATGATGGGGCGTTTCCCGGGGTTGGGTTTTCTCTTTATCCTTATGTATCTTTGGCCAAAAAGGTTAAAAATGTCGGTATTTGCATATCCCTTTTTTTAAATTTGAAAATTTTTTTTTCTTCTAATAATACCCGTTCAAAATTTTTTTTTTTAATTGAATTCATCGTGAGTATACGTATCCTCCCGAGGAAAACGTATAATCGGGGATGAAATTTTATTTATAAAAGAATAGATCAAACGGCTCATGAAGCTCTTAAAAACACTTATGAGGAATTCATAAACGAAAATTTTGAACAGGGTATTATTAGGAAGAAAGAAAAACATTTTCTAACGAAAAAGGATATGCAAATACCGACATTTTAC
Organism: Phyllomedusa bahiana; assembly: GCA_025379985.1. Lineage (NCBI taxonomy): Eukaryota > Metazoa > Chordata > Amphibia > Anura > Hylidae > Phyllomedusa > Phyllomedusa bahiana. The sequence goes on along the minus strand of JAODAL010045045.1, from coordinate 2,916 downwards.
CATTTGCCAAAGATACATAAGGATCAGAGTAATCCACCCGGACGCCCCATCATATCGGGCATTGGCTCGACCTTCTCAGACCTGTCTCATTTTTTGGACCTCCAATTACAGCCCATGGTAGAAAAATTACCGAGTTATGTCAAAGACTCAAACTCGGTTCTAAATGAACTAATTGGAAAAAAGTGGGAAGAAACATTCCTTTTAGCCACATTAGACGTTACCGCTCTTTATTCCAATATAAAGCATGAATTGGGCTTGAGAGCGGTACAAACATACTTGGATACGGAACCTGTTTTCTCTGAAAAATTAAAAATTTTTATCATCAAGGGTCTCGAGATGATTTTGAATCAAATAAAAAAACGAAGGAAAAAAATGATGGAGGTACTTTTGAAATGAGTTTTATAACAGCTCATAACTCACAGTACAAGGAAATCCAAAATATTATAAAAAACTATTGGCATATCCTGAGGAGGGGTCAAGTTCTGAAAAGTGCCCTGACTGAACATCCTATATTTATTTACAGGAAAGCTAAAACTATAAAAAAAAACCTGCTCCCTCGCAATTAAAACATAAAGAAAAACATATTGTACCAAGTAAAGTGAGGAGTGGAAAACAAAAGAGGGGAAAAAAAAAAACCGGAGTTTTATGCATGCGGCCACCTTATTTGTAAATGCTGTGAAGTGATCAAAAAAGGTGACAGTTTCAGGTCCACATCGACAGGAGATGAGTTTCAGATAAAAGACACTTGTTCTAGCAACTTTGTAATCTACTTGATTCCATGCCATTGTGGCATACAGTTATGTAGGGGAAAACTACAATTAAGTTATCTAAACGTTTAAGAGGACACAGATACAACGTGAAGCACAGTAGACTTGTTCACAGCCTGCCTAGGCATTGCCTTGAAGTTTCATAAATAACTATGAGCTAGAATTAGTCATCCAACCCATTGAATTCATCCCAGAAGAAGTGCCAAATAGAATAAAAAAATTAAACAGCCGCGAGATGTATTGGATCTATAAACTAAACACACTAAAACCACATGGAGTAAATGAAGTTTTTGAATCTATAGTGTAAGCCTGTGACTCGCAGATAAACGGATTGAGATAAAATCTATATAATATTCTTTTATATTTTTTATCCATATATTTTTTCTTTTTAATACAAAAATTAATAAAGGACCATTCTTTTATAAATTTATTTTTATATATATATTAATATAAATAGGTATATCAAATAGATCAGATAAATTAAACCATATAATACCTTTTAAATAGCCTTTTTTAGGAAGACACATTTTATGAATGGATTTTTATGAATGGAATTTTATGAATGGCGTTTTATGAATGAACTTGTATCAATGACTTTAATTATGAATGAACCTGAGTAGTAATGAGGTGAATGTTTACAATTAAGACACTAATTGAAATCAATTATCCTCTTAGGTAGTGATCTGTGTATAGACAGGAAATGTATATAAAGCTTGTTAAATTGAGGAATCGATACATCTGAGGGAGAAGCGAGTGTGAAACTCGTTTAAACGCGTTATGTATATGTAAAATAAATAGTAACTTTTTTAACTTTAGCGCTCTAGAGCTTTTTCCCACTTTTTAAAAGAAATTTTTGTTTTTTAAAATACCCTTGATACCTTGTGTTCCGTTGGCGTCCCATGTGGACATCAAAGGCGGGAAGTTTGGAGCAGCTTCTTTGACCAAATCACCACGGTGGAGGATATGGAGCGCGATAAAGCGAGCTGTACCGTAATTTGTGCAGCAGAAATAGGTGAGCACTTGAACTCCACTGGAATTTAGAGGGGTATATTATATAAGATTTCAGCTGCGTTTTCCCTTTTTTAAAGTTCTTTGCACCCCGGGGGGAAAAAATTTTTGAGACCATCTAGGGTTTTTCCTACGGAGTGTATATTTTTTTTATATGTGTCCGGTTTGGTTTGTATGTGTCCTGATTGGTTGCTATGTGTCCTGATTGGTTGCTATGTGTCCTGATTGGTTGCTATGAGCTTTTTTGGGTTTTACCTTTGGGCTCTGTTTGGTCGCTATGTAAATCTGGTTTGTTGTATGGGTTTTTGTTTGGGGGGTTTTTTTGAGCTCTGTTTGGGTTTTGTTTAAAAAGTTTTGGTTGCAAAAGGGAAACCTGGTTGCTAGGGGGTTTTTGGGTTTGGTTTTATGAGCCCCTGTTTTGGTTTTATTAGGGCTCTGTTTTGGTCGCTATGAGCTCTGATTTTTTTGTTTGGGTCTCTGATTGGTTACTTTGAGCTTTGATTGGTTATTTTATGGGCTTGTTTGGGTTTCGCTGGGGGTTTTTCTGTTTGGGTTCGCATGGGATTCTGATTGGCTGTTTATAGCTTGACAGTTCCCTGGGGGCTTTGATTGGTTGATAGGGGAAACCGGGGGGGGACAGTTTTACTGTAGACTTTTACAAATAAAGGCCAAAATTTTTTATTTTTATTTATCCATCCCTCTGTGATTTCTACAATGAATGAACCAGACTTTTATGTCGGCCTTTATTTTTCCCACCTTTTAATGTTTTTTTTTAAACCTAAAATAAAATTAGTACATGTAAATATAATTGTATTTTGCAGGCCCCATTTAAATTTGATTCAGGGGGAAACACATAGTCCCTAAAATGAGCGCCCACTGTAATCCTCAGATGATTTTTCCTCTTCACTCATGAATGGTTGATTTCGGGGGAAACCTCTCCTTTTAATTTATTTTCTTTTTCCCACCCAATGAATAAAGTGGGAATGAACAGTTCTGCTAAATTGTTTTTCCTGTGTTTTTTTTTCCCATGTTCTCATATTTGTGGAAAAACATGGGGGTTTGACTCACGGGGGGAGAAAGGGGAAAAGGTTTCCCCGGGGGAAGGGGGGTTCCGGTTTGGGGGGCCCCCTTTTTTTGGGAA
>JAODAL010045044.1:0-32301 GCA_025379985.1 Phyllomedusa bahiana | reverse complement strand
ATGAATGTTTTTTTTTTGGGTTTGGGTGTATAAGAGGGAGGTTTTAACAAAAAAAGTGTTATGTGTTGGTTTTTAATGGTTAAGAAAGAAAAATTTTTTAAAAAAAATTTGGGAATTCAAAAAAAAAAAAATGTTTGTCTGTTTTTCAAATTTTAAAAAATAAGCAGCAGCTATGACGTTTTCAAATGCCCGATCGACCAAAGCCTCTTAGCCCTTTATTTGTGTAGCGGCGAAATGTTCCGGGGACCAGTCAGAAATTCATAAATAAAAAACCAAAGTTTAATTTTGGGACAAATGGGCCTTTAAAATGTTATCTTTATATTAAATTTCTGTTTCAAAGCGTCGTTACTTGAAACAAATAAAAAAAAATTTAAAGTTAATTTTTAAATCCCCCCCCAAAAAAAAGGAAAAGTTCTGTGAAAAAAAATGAGCGAAAATCAGGCGTGTGTCACTGATTAGTGCTCGGGGAGCGGAACAGAAAAAAAAAATTAACCTGTATAACAAATAGCTTGGATGCTGATCAGTGATGTAAATACTGGTCGCCTCGCAGTCACAGGGCGCCAGTCGGGGTCAAAGAAAAAAAAAAATTTTCCCACTGAAAAATAAAAATCAGACGCGATTTGCGAGGTCACTAATAGCGGGTGATGAGAGCGGGTTGGCAGTATTGGGTAACAGTTTGCTAAAAAAAAATGTAAAAAAAATAAAAAACACTGCAAAAAAAAAAAAAAAGGGCGTGTTTTGCGATGGTCACTAATCAGCGCGTGGAGCGTGGTTGGGAGCTATCAGCGTAAACCGTGTGCTAAAAAAAAAAAATAAAAAAAACACCACTGGAAAAAAAAAAAACAGACGCTGATTGCGATGCGTCACTATCGCGTGATGAGGCATGGTTTCGCAGCTTTGCCGTTTAACCGTGCGCAAAAAAAAAAAGTAAAAAAAAAAAAAATGTAAAAAAAAAAAGGATGAAAAAGGTTTTAAAAAAAAAAAAAAGGAAACAAAAAGAGCCTTTACCTAAAAAATGGCTGATTAAGTGAAAATCACTAATCAGCTGTCAGAGGGACAGGAAGCTGAAAGCTGTCTGTGCTTCACCACAGCACAGGACAGCTCCATTCTGCCACTTACCACCAAAGAGGAGGACGCACAGAGAAGAGCTCCACAGGGGGGAGCACACGAATTCCAACTGGAACACCAATTGACAGAGCGGATCTACTGGATTTTTCAGCCACTAGACCACCAGGGACCAGGTACGAACAGCTCGGGGCACCGCTCTGCTCGCTCTTCCTGAAACGGAATGGCGGCTCAGGGCGGGTGTCATGCTTAAAAAGGCAGCCGCAAATGGCTGCGATTGGGCCGGTCGGCACTGACCGGCCATCGCAGCCAAGGGGAACGGTGGTACCCTACCACCGCCCCATTTTCACGGGAAAATGGTGATGATTGGTGCTGCTAACAGCCCACAATCACCATCGATCTCTATGCCAGCCGGCCGCAGCGCGATCGGCCATACTTTGAAAATGCCGCCCATTGGCTGTTTGATTTGGAACTGGCCAATGGCAGCAGATCGCCGGTGCAGGGGGGGCATCGCTGCGTGCCTGGGCAGTGAGGGAAGGGACGGTCTGCTGTAAGAAAACAGCAGCCATCTACCCGGTCTCCGCACTTTTTTTGCGGTTGGCGGAGGATGGAGAATGCTCAGGACGTATCCATTACGTCAGGGTGCGTAACCCCCAAACGACCTGGACGTTATGGATACGGCCAAGGTCGTGAAGGGGGTTTAAAAGTGGCCGAAAAGGAGTTTTCAACCACCCATTTAGTTGAACTGAACATTAACTAAATCTGTCCTGTACCGCCAGTCATGCCCAATTACCTGTCTGACCAAATTAAAAGTGCCGGGAAAAGGGTCTTTGAACCACATTTTAGTTGAACTGGACATTATACTATTCAGTCCTGTACCGCGTAGTGACCATTAAAACCTGTCTGAACCCAAAGAATAAAAGTGCCAGGAAATAGGAAGTCTTTCAACACCATTTTGTTTCACTGGACATTGACTATACCTGTCCTGGGCCATGCACAGCATGAGTCCCCAAAAAAAAAAAATAAAAAAAAAAAAACCTTGCATGACCCCACCCACATTAAAAAGTGCTGGAAAAGGAGTCTTTCAACCACCATTTTAGTTGACTGGACATAGACTATACCTGTCTGGCCCAGCATTGACCCTAAAACCTGTTTGACCCACCAGATTCCCACCAAGTGGCCACTATGCTATTTGTTCAGTGACTCTCATTTAGTATATTTTTTGCTAACTGATATTGTTTACAGAATTTATTTAGGAAGTTCTTATTTATAGTTTTACATTTTTACCATTTTGTTTTTTTTTCCCAAGTGTGATAACATACAACATACACCCCTCCTTGTGGAGTTTTTAAAAGGTATTTTTTTTACACTTGTAGATGTGTTAATTCGTCTCCGCACACCCCATAAGTAATAAAATATGCTCCTAATCTCCCAAACACTTCTAGTTGAGAAGACATTTGCCCTACTGGCATCCTGAGTGACTGATTCAGCCAATCAATCAATGGTTTCATTTTTTCTCCCAAAATCCTTCTTCAGTGATTAGAGAAGACTCCCCTGTTGATCATTGATTGCGACCCCATAGTGACTCCAGCCCAGAATATTTTAAGCTAAATTGTTGCACATTTGTGTCCAGCTGGGGCCTTTTTGACACTACATAAACCTCACAGAAATAACTTTTTCAAAATATGATTTTTTTAGAAATTTGAAGCTATCTAGATAGCCCTAACGTGTGGAGAGCCAGTGCCTGCCGTCAGCCATCTGTTTAACACGGAGGTCCAGCTGCCAGGGCCAGACTTTACAGTGGGTGCGGGGGACGAGCCCAGGCTAGCGTCTGCTCATCTATTAACACGCAGGTTCAGCTGCAAGGGCCGACGTTAGACAGTGTGTGCGGTGAGAGCCCAGTGGCTGGCGTATGTCATGTATAACCACGGGTAAAATGCCCTTATGACGCAGCAACGAAAAAAGTCGTGCTGAAGCAGAGTGTGGAAGCGGAGAGTGTGAGGTAGACCTCCCAGCCTTCCTCAGTACACAGTCAAGACACTGGGTTAGCGCTTGCCCCGCCGTTTGAGTGCGGACCAATTGAGCTTCCACTGGAAATACTGGTGTTTAACGCTCCTGTTCCACCCAGGTGCCCTTTTTCTTGGAGTCTTTTTTTCATTTTACTCAGCGTGCTGAGAGGAAATTGTCTCTGTTCTTTGTTCTCTTGTCGGCTCCATACTCCATGATCTGAATAACCTAATCTGGTCAAGTCTTCCTGTACCTCTTGTACAATTCTTAGGCCAACAAAACACAGCTTATTTTTGTACATGCAAGTTTTTTTAGTTGTTTTTAATTCTAGAAAAACATATTTTTATAAAAGGATGGAATACCACCATTGTCTTTGTTTCTCTTTTTTAATTGTATTAATAAAGGGGTGTCTCTATACAGGTATTGCTAGCTATGTTAAAGATCTTGCAAAACAAGTCTTTTTTGCAATATAGGTTTTGATATGTGTCCATTAACAGTGTCATACCTATCATGTTTCTGAACAGCACATCTACCCTTGGCCACTCTTGGACAAATGTGAAGAACAATTGTTGTTAGAACATAAAATTTTTTTCTATAGGGACTGTATAGTCTAGCTGCATTTCACAGCAAAAATGCCCCCAAAAAATTCAAACTTGACCCATGAGCCACTTTTGACAAATTGTGAAGAACAAATGTCTGTTAGAAACAAATTTTTTTTTAGAATAGGACCTGTAGTATTGCTGGCTTTCAAGCAGCATGACCCAAAAAATTATAAAATGACTTCTCGACACTGTTAAAAATTGTTGAGGGAGAAATGCCACTTAGAAGCCACATTTCTGTTCAAAGGACATGAATTATTGCTGGTATCTCACAGCAACACGACCCCCAAAAATTATAAATATGACTTTCTAGCCATATTAAAATTGTGACTGGAGAAATGCATTAGGAAGCCACATTTTTTCCAAAGGACCATAATTATTGCGGTTTCTCACAGCAAAATGACGTCCAAAAATTATAAATATTGGACTTCTCAGCCCTCTGAATATAAATTGTGATGAGAGAATGCACTTAGAGCCCACTATTTCTGTTCCAAAGGACCATAATTAATAGCTGTATCACAGCAACATGACCTCAAAAACCATTGACATGCGAAAAACTTCTTAAAGATAAGTGAGTAAATGGAATACGGTGTTGTCATGAAACCTTGCTGTCTTTATACAGTAACTCACAGCAAAACCAGCAAAATGAACTGTTGGGAAAGAGAATAAAAATTGCAGTAAGAAATGATCATTTAAAAAAAAGTTTTCAAGAGGTCCATTTCTGTTTTGAAGAGGAATGTGAAGTAGACCGGCAACCTAATCGGTGACCTCGGAACAATTTGAGGCCACAACATCATCAGGAGATCCATGCCTGATTCATCTTTGATGAAAGTCAAAACGATCCAACATTATCTGTGGGAAGCCAGAGATGGTTTTGTTCTGTAATGACTCCTTCAACTGTGTGAAGTTCCGCTCAGATATGAACTGGATTAACTGGCAGGACAACACACTCTATGGCGTGGCGAGCGAGCTCGGGCATTCGTCCATTTTGGATACCCCGAAGTCTATTGGGTCAGAAACCACTACAAAAACATCGGTGTGAGACGCAGATAGTCGTGCACCATGATCTTAAGCTGGTCTCTGTGTGTTGGATGTTGCCCTTGCATTGGCATGCGTTGGTGAGGTGGTAAATAAAGATTTACCAGAGGTCACAATTAGGGCTTCCTGCCACCTTGCCTGCTGCTGCTGCTACGGCTACTTGGCACTCTACTGGCTGTCACGTCGTGATGTTGTTCCACCGTGACATTTGGGGACGTGAAGCAGACGCAAACACGATGTCTCCAGTTGTTATCAGCAAGGTCTCCATTTCCTCGCATTTTACTTATCTATTTGGTTGGGTGGAAGAAATAGTACTGAGTTTTGTTTGTACTGGGGATCCAGGAGGGTGGCCACCAGTAACTGTTGTTCATTTTGATGGCCTTAATGCCGACGATCATGTTGAGGAAATGGAGCATCCATAGCATCATGTGAGAGATGGAGCTCTTGATTTCCAGCCTCTGGGTCGGAGGGGCATAGCAAACTGATCTTCCTCACCTTCCTCCTCAGCCTCAAAATTCGAGCCAACTCTTTCCAAGGCAAGGACGTCGGTAACGTCGGTGTCTAAGAATACTCCCCTCACTCAGCTTCCTCCGGCACAGCTTCAACACAGCCTGGACTTGCATGAGTGATTGCACCCTGAGAGCTGGATGCGCTGCCTTGCACAAGCCCTGGGGACCCCGACACTGCCTAATGAAGACCGATGAATTGAGAAAAACTGTCGGGCCTTGTTGGATTCGACGGGAGAGAAAGGCTCCGTAGTCCGAATCTGTGTCGTCTCCTCCTCCGTCCGCGGCGGGACCTGTTGATTCAGAGTGTCAACGATCGTTCAGAACTAAGATCAAAACAATGGTATGTGACAAGGGCATCGTCCGATCTGAGCATTTGGTGGCATTTTCTAAACTGGCAAGGATGTTTCAGAGCTCTTTCACAATGCCTCCACTCTCGGTGGCTCAACACCCCGAGGTCTGCTTTCAGGGGCCATGTGTCACTTCGTACTGCGGTAATGGCATTTGCGCGGCTGCCACAATCGCTGGTAGCATGTGGATGGTGAGAATTCCAGCGTGTTGCACGCTGAACAATGGAGACGTTTGACGGGGAGGCCGAGCTGACGCTGCAACGCAGCAGGCGTGACGAAGCAGGGTGCGCGAACGGGGAAGTGCGATCTCAGACTTGAGCCTCTCAGCAGGCAGTCCAGACCAGGGTAGCTCTTTAGAAATTTTCGGGACGACAAGGTCATGACATGTGAAGGCAAGGGATGTTGCTCCAGCCTACCAATCTTAAGGGTGGCCAGCAGATTTCGCCCGTTATCGCATACCACATTCCCTGGCACAAGGCTCTTGTCACTAGCCAGCGCTCGGTCTCGTTGGGGAGAGCCGTCCAAGCTCTGGACCTGTGTTGGTCGGACGGTCTCCAGCAGATTAATTTTCAACAGGCCTGGTTTCTCTGGGGCACGTGATGCACCAGAGGACTTTGGTTGAAAGAGACCCCTTGCACCATCCCTGCGGTTTTGAGAGCGTGCGCCGAGCCTGAGAGCCACCGTCACCCCCAGAGAATCCCCCCAGCTCACCCAGTGGCTTTCACGAGATATAGCGGCCTTGGCCGTGCTTATAGTCCATGTGTCGGTGGTTCAGATGGACTTTTCCCGACACAGATGCAAGACAACGTGTTGAAATTTTAGATGAACCGTGGTGGCCAGGGCAGTGGACGCTTTTCAGGCAAAGAAAAATGCCTGCTCGGCATCTGGTATTGGGCAGAGGCAGGCAAGGGCATGATGTGGAGGAACCATCTGTGTCCACCAGACGGAAAGGCAAACATTTCCAAGGCCAAAAGCCTGGCAATTGCGACATTCAGGCTTTGGCTTTGGAATGGTTTGGGTTTAAAGTGGTTTATTCTGCTCCAAACCTGAAGACAGAAGGCTGGCTGCTAGACTGGCCACTGTATGGCATGCAGATTGTCAAACTGGCAGAAGGAGAAGGGGTGGATGGGTCTCTGTGGTTTGCTGATTGGTACTCGGGCGGACGGTGGAGGCTGAGCGGAGGCTGATCCTGATCATGACTCTGAGAAGACATGGCGCTGAGGAACGCTTGGTGGTGGCGGAGGAGGAGGAGGCGGGAGACAGAGGGTGTGACAGTGGTTGTTGGCCCCCGGCTTTCGGTTATGGCCTTTTGGGGCCAATGTGTTGCCTCCATTTTCAACTCATGATCCGCTGCCTGTGACTAGACATGTTGGTGTGGTTAAACACCTAAGATTCTTGCTTACTTATGCGTTTACGGCAAATGGCCGGCATATGACATCGGCCTGGTGTGAATCAGAGGCTTGCTCAAAGAAGGCCCAGGCTTGAGACGGTCCTGGACCATTTTGGATTGGCGATAAGCGAGGTGGGGGTTTTCCCATGACTAGTGGCTGGCGGAATCATATCAGCAGATTCTGCAGACGCACTCTCCCTTTTTGAGGTGGGGGACCCCGTACTGACACTACACCATGTCTTCCTCCTCGCCCAGTGATGAAGCGCTCGCAAGCAAATTCTGCTGAAAAGACCACTTTTGGATCCGCATGCCGTCATCATAAATCATTCACAGGTGACTTGGTCGTTCTGACATTCTGCATTCCAGGAGCTGCGGGCTACAAGCAAGAGGGACTGCAAGGCGTTGCCGACCGCCCGGGATTTTTGCCGATTGACCGGCTTCCTTCTCCTCCTCTGATGGCACAGTAACTGGGCGTCAGAGCAAGAAAAAATTTCATCCTTTTTTGGCCCTCTTGATCTTTTAACATACCTTCTGACCCCAACCGCATTTTGTCAAAAAGAGGTCTTCAGAAAATGGATTATCCACAGTGGTGACAAAACAAACCCAAGGTGCAGCCAGCTAAAAATCCAGACACTGGTGATAGTTCAATAAAACTACTGATTTTATTTTCCAACGATTTAAAAGTCAAAGCAGAGGATAGGTTACATGGTACACGCATTCATGGCACAATAAAAACGCCACTCCCTGACCAGTCTAGTGGCGTATTATTGTGCCATGAATGCGATTGTACCATGAAACCCTATCCTCCATGGCTTTGACTTTTAAATCTTGGAAAATAAAGATCAGAAGTTTTATTGAACTTATCACCAGTTTTCCTGGATGTAGCTGGCTGCACCTTGTTTGTTTTGTTGCTGTTTGCCTGGGGTGTGGACTCCGCCCGGCCGTGCTCCTGGGAACTGGACACTGATACAAGACGGGTGAGCTGATTCAAACATATTTTTCTTATATCCACAGTGGTGGGTACACGAGTTGACATTTGGGCTGCTTCATGTTGGACGGTCTGATGGATGCTGATGACGACATTTGTGGCCGGGACTGGGAGGACGAGGGAGGTAAAACTGCTGGATGCAGGTTGCATTAACCACGGAAGAAAAGATTGGCGACGCTGTTCGGTTACTGAGATTCACAGGCCCTGACCCAGCGATGACAGGCTGACGGTCCTGCAACTGACGATCCCTGGCATGCGTGTTGTCGCCAGGACTGGAAGGAACACCTTTTCTCGTACCTCTACCTCCTTGTCCTCCCCCCCTCTTTGCTCGCTTACCACCTAAATTTTCTCCCATTTTCAAAAATATAAAAATTTGAAAAAGGTATAAAAGAGTTTTGGAAAGTTCTTTTTTTAAAAAGCGGCAAATAACAGCTATTCTCAAACCCTCTAATCAAAACAAAATTGCGGATTCAAATTTAACTGGAAAGGGGGAAGTGGGGCCTTTTTTCCTATAAAAGGGCAAAAAGCTGGCCTTCCCCGCCCAAAGTGAAAAAAACACCTGTCTGAAATGTTTTAAGGTTTAATAAAAAGGTATTTTTGGCCCTATCATTTAACACCGGGTGGTTAAAAACAAAGTTGCTGGATTAAAATTTTAAACTGCGGTTTGGCTTATCAACACAGGGGGCCTTTGCACCAAAGTAAAAAAAAAAACCACTTTAATCTGAAATGTATACGGGTTTAATAAAAGGTTTTTTTTGGCACCAAAATTTCAATTTTGGTGACTACAAAATTGCGGGATTAAAATTTTTAACTGAAAGGTTTGGTTTAATCAACAAAGCGGGGGATGGGAAAAATTTGAAAAGAAACCTATCTCAAATGTAAAATGATAATAAAAGGGAGTTTTGCACCTAACAAATAGCCGGGCAGTTACTAGAAAGATTGTACCCTAATAAAAGGGCAATGCAATGTCTAAAAGTTTTGGTTTTGTACAATTTTCCTGTATCCTTTATAAAAGCTTGTCTGTGTTCGCCCGGGGGGCCCCCCCCCATCCCGCTCCCCCCGGGGACTTTAAAGGGGTTTTGAGGGACCCCTTTTTAAAATTCTCTGCCTAATCCCAAAAATCTCCCAAAATCTAAAAAGCTAACTAATTTTAAGGATCACAGTTAAAATTTGAGCTGTCTCTGTGAAAAATAAAAATTTAATTTCGTGAGGCTGTTTGCTGAGCTGTTTGGAAGAGGAGAGCCCAGCCCCTACCCCTATGAGGGGGTGACACACATGATCATGAACAGGAAGGGTTTCTTTGAAAAAACGAGGTATGGGGTTTTTCCAGAAAAATCGAAACCAAAATACCCCGTATGCGTCTCCCAAAAAAATCCCCCCCGCTCTATTTGAAAGCTGTTTTTTTTTTTTTTTTGCCCCCAAAAAAGGGACAGGAAAGCGCCGAAAATGGCTTTTAATTTAATAGATTATCCCACAGATTTTAACCAAAAATTTATCGCGTGATTTTAAAAAAACCCGTAAACAAAAAATTACGTCCCAAATTTAAAACCTTTTTTCAAATAATAATCGTTCAACATACTTATTCCCCATACAGTCCCCAACTTCTGTTTTACCCCTTGAAATGTTTTAAAATTTTTTTAAAAAAAATTTAATAGGGCATTGATAACAAATATGGGGGTTATTTTGTTAGAGGAGAGGACTGAGCTCTGTTTTTAAAATGGGGTTATATGATAGAGGAGAGGGCTGAGCTCTGTGATATATAGGGTTATATGCTAGAGGAGAGAAGCTGAGCTCTGTGATATATAGGGTTATATGATAGAGGAGAGAAGCTGAGCTCTGTGATATATAGGGTTATATGATAGAGGGGGAGAAGCTGAGCTCTTTGGAAATGTAGGGTTATAGGTTTAGAGGAGAGAAGCTGAGCTCTGTGATTATAGGTTTATATGATAGAGGGAGAGATGCTGAGCTCTGTGATATATATGGTTATATGATAGAGGAGAGGTGCTGAGCTCTGTGTTTTATAGGGTTATATGTTAGAGGGAGAGAAGCTAAGCTCTGTGATATATAGGGTTATATGATAGAGGAGAGAAGCTGAGCTCTGTGATATATAGGGTTATATGATAGAGGAGAGGAGCTGTGTTGGGAATGTTTCCTTTTTGTAAAAATGTCTTAAAAATCTCAATAAATATGTATTGATAAAAAAAATAAAACCTGTCATGTTGGCTTTAAGTCTGCAGTATACAATAGAGAACAATTTCTGCTATATGGAGCATGCACCATATAATTACAAATGTCCTGTCACTTAGTTAATTGTATTCATATGAAATGCAGATTTAGGGAACAAATCATTTATAAGAAAGAGTAATGCAGGAAATGTCTCTAGCTTTTAATTAGTGTTGAGCGATTATAATCGACAAAGTTGAAATCGGCACGGTTTTTATGTTGATCGGAATTTTCCGATCACGCGATAATTTAGGTGAGAATCTGCGCATAATCTATTATTATCACGCCATTTCGGGGCTTTCCTGTCATTTTGGCTGGCCAGCAAATCTGCTTAGGAGAATAGAGCAAAGTGAGCTGGATGTGCACGTCATGGTCTGTGTGTGTTTGGTTGTGATTGGCTGGAAAAACTCACATGACCTCGTTTTTACATAGAACAGCCCACTTCCTGTTCAGGCATCATTGTTCGTGTCTGTATCTCACTAAGAGCAGGACATTTGTCAGCTTTCTCCTCACTTACAGCTCAGCGATCAAAGTTCTCTTTGTTCACAGAAACAGCTATGCTTTTAGAGCTGTGAACTTTGAACATAGTTAGATTGGAGAATTTCCAGTTTTTACTTAGTTAGGCTAAAACTTTGAAAGAAGCATCTAGTGCAGTACAGCCGCGCCGAAAGGGAAGGGGGGGGGGGGGCGGTTTGGGGGCAAACACCGGCACGCAGGGGTATGAAAGGAGAGTGTATATTGTGTAGTCCAGAAGGCTTTGAATCTGCATTGAAATGTCTTTTTTTTACCAGTTTTTGGTGAAATAGTACTTGTATTTTGTGCAACCTGTAATTATATTAGGATACAGAACTTTTTTAGTAAACTGCCGGTGATTTGATAGGTGCAAAACCCACTTATTATTATCGTACATAATTAATTATGTGCTTTTCACTTTGGCGCAGCCTCAGTTTTTGGTTCAAATGAACCCACTTTGTTCTTACAATAGGATACAGACTTTTTAGTTCACAGCGTGTGTATTTTTATAGGTGCTAAAAACCACCTATTATTTTACAGTACACAATTTAAATTCCGTGTTTTTCAGTTCTGGCGCAGCCCAGTTTTGTTCAAAGTACATTTTACTGACAATTAGGATACAGAACTGTTTCTAGTCACCGCAGGTGTATTTATAGGTGCATTAAAACCACGTTTTATTATCGTACACAATTTAATTAGGTGTAGTTCACTTTATTTTCTACGCACTTTGGCGCAGGGCATTTTTGTTAAAGACCCATCTGTACGGTTAATTACCTTACAGAAATTTGATAGTAATTGGAGGTGTATTTCAGAGGTGCTAAAACACCTATTAACTGTTCACAATTGTTAATCGGTGGTTTTTCACTTTGACGCAGCCCAGCTTTGTTCAAATGGACCCACTTATACTCACAATAGGATACAGGAATCTTTTCTAGTCACCGCAGGTGTATTTATAGTGCAAAAACATACATTTTAATTATCCATACACAATTTAATTAGTGTTTTTCACTTTTGGGCAGCCCAGCTTTGTTCAGAGACCCTTTTTTATTTTACATTAGGTTACAGAAACTTTTCTATCTACCGCAGGTGTATTTATAGGTGTGGGGGCGGGTGCCAAAAAAAATAGTATTTTTATTCTGTACACAATTAAATTAGGTTTAGTTCACATTGGCGCAGGCCATTTTTGTTAAAAGACCCACCTTGTACGGATATTACCATACAGAAATTTACTAGTAATTGGAGGTGTATTTCATAGGTGCAAAAACCACCTATTATTAACAGTTTCACAATTTAATTCCGTGTTTTTCACTTTGGCGCAGCCCGCTTTGTTCAAAGGACCATTTTTTACTTAACAATAGGGATATCAGAACTTTTTCTAGTCACTGCAGGTGTTTTTATAGGTGCAAAATTAACTCGTTTTATTATTGTACACAATTTATTTAGGTTTAGTTCACTTTGGCAAGGCCAGTTTTGTTATAAGACCACATCTTGTACGGATAGTACCTTACAGAAATTTGCTAGTTGTTGCAGGTGTATTTTATTGGTGCAAAAACCACCTATTATTACAGTACACATTTAATTCTGTGTTTTTCACTTTGGCGCAGCCCCGCTTTGTTCCAAAGACCCATTTTTTACTACTTATAGGATAAAGAACTTTCTAGTCCACCGCAGGTGTTTTTATAGATGCAATAACACGTTTTATATTCTGTACACAATTTAATTGGGTTGGTTTCACTTTTGGCGCTAGGCCATTTTTGTTAAAAAGACCCTTTTTGTAAGGATTATTACCATACGAAATTTGCTAGTAATTGAGGTGTATTTTCATAGGTGCAAAAACTCAACCTTATTATTAACTGTACACTCAATTTAAATTCCGTGTTTTTCACTTTGGCGCAGCCAGCTTGTTCAAAGACCCACTTTCTACTCACAATAGGATACAAGAAACTGTTTTAGTCACAGCAGGTATATTTTATATTAAACGTGCAAAAACTCACGTTTTATTAATCTCCGTCACAAATTTAATTATGAGTTTTTAACTTTTGCGCAGCCCAGCTTTGTTCAAACACCCACTTTGTACTCACAATAGGAAACAGAACTTTCTGTCACCGCAGGTGTATTTATAGGTGCAAAAACCTCTAGTTTTATTATCCATCACAATTTAATTAGGTTTAGTTCCCTTTTGGCGCAGGCCATTTTTGTTAAAAGACCCATCGTTTTACGGCTTATTACCCGACAGAATTTGCGGTGTATCTTCATATGGTGCAAAAACCACCTATTTTATTAACAGTTTCACAATTTAATTCCGTGTTTTTCACTTTGTGCAGACCAGCTTTGTTTGTCTAAAAGAACCCTACTTTGTACTCACAATAGGATACAGACTTTTCTAGTCACCGCAGGTGTATTTATAGGATGCAAAAAAACACGTTTTTATTATCTGTACACAATTTAATTAGGTTTAGTTCACTTTGGAGCAGGCCAGTTTTGTTAAAAAGACCCATTATTGTACGGATTATTACCATGCAGAAATTTGCTAGTAAATTGCAGGTGCATTTTATTGGTGCAAAAACTCCTCCTATTTTTAACAGTACACAATTTAATTCTTGTGTTTTGCATCTTTGGCGCAGCCAAGTTTGTTCAAAGACCCTTTTATTTAATTACAATAGGTACAGAACTTTCTTAGTCACCGCAGGTGTTTTTATAGGTGCAATAACCACGTTTTATTAATCTGTACAACAATTTAAGTAGGTTTAGTTCAACTTTGGCGCAGGCCATTTTTGTTAAAAGACCTCTTTTACGGTTATTACCTTAACAGAAATTTGCAGGTGTATTTCATAGGTGCAAATAAATCCACCTTTTATTAACACAGTACACCATTTTATTCTTGTTTTTCATTTGGTGCAGCCCAGCTTTGTTCAAAGACATCTTTTTCTCACAATAGGATACAGAAACTTTTTCTAGTCACGCAGGTGTATTTATAGGTGCAAAAACTTGTTTTATTATCTGTACACAATTAATTTGGTTTAGTTTCACTTTTGGCGCAGGCCATTTTTTGGTAAAAGGATCCATCTTGTCGGTTATTACCATACTGAAAATTTACTAGTAATTGCAGGTGTATTTCATAAGGTAGCAAAAACACCTATTATTAACAGTTTCAACAATTTTATTCCGTGTTTTTCAATTTGGCGCAGCCAGCTTTGTTCAAAGACCCATTTTTTACTTACAATAGGATACAGAACTTTTTCTAGTCACCGCAGGTGTATTTATAGGTGCAAAAATAATGTTTTATATCTGTAAAACAATTTAATTAGTTTAGTTCTCTTTGGTTGCTGGCCATTTTTGTTAAAAGGACCCATTTATGACGTGGATTTACCATACAGAAATTTGCTTGTAATTGCAGGTGTATTTTATTGGTGACAATACCACTTTTATTAACAGTACACAATTTAAGAATTCCATGTTTTTCACTTTGGCGCAGCCCAGCTTTGTTCAAAGACCCCATTTTACTTACAATAGGATACAGAACTTTCTAGTCACCGCAGGTGTTTTTATAGGTGCAAAAACTAGTTTTATTATCCGTACAGAATTTAATTAGGTTTGGTTCACTTTGGCGCAGGGCATTTTTGTTTAATATGACCCATCTTGTACGGTATTACCTTACAGAAATTGTGCTAGTAATTGCAGGTGTTATTTCATTAGGGTGCAAAAACACCTTTTATTATCAGTACTACATTTCAAATAGGTGTTTTTTTTACTTTGGTGACGGCCCCAGTTTTGTTTCATAGAGCCACCTTGTACTTAAATTTGTAAACAGTATTTTGTAGTCACCGCAGGTTTATTTATAGTGCAAAAAATCACCATTTGTTATCCGTTAATTTTTAAATAGCTGTATTGCACGTGGTGTGGCCCTAGTTTTTTTTCAATTAGCACACGTTGTACGACAATTCTATAGAAAAATTTTCTAGAACTGTTCTCGTTTGTGATTGCGCATAAAACGCATTTTCTCATCAGTGTAATTTGAATAGTTTCTATTGTGCTCGTGTGAAATCTCAGTTTGGCGCAGTTGTATGATATTTTGTTGAAATCTATCAATTTCCTAGTCCTAATGGGCAGTTGTAAAATCCTGGGACTGAAGGAAGAACTCTGTTGATTTTGTCTTACAGGTTCTTCCACCAGCCCGCATTTCACAGGTATTCGCTAGAAACAATTCAGTTTCTATTCCTGTGGGCTGTAGGAATTTAGTGGGATTTAAGAGGAGCTGTGATTTGCCTTCTTTTAATAAGAGACTTTCAAAAACTCTTCCATTCCAGTCTTAAATTTTTTTCTTTCTGATCATGGAGCGAAAATGCAGGTGGTAAGGAGCAAAGTGGGGGGTAGGACATGGAGGTAGAAGGTACAGAGGAAGGTGCTCCTTCCAGTTGCTTGTCGACAAACACGCATGCCAGCGGATGTGGTTGCAGACCGTAAGGCCTGTCATCGCTGGGTCAGGGCCCTGTGAATCTCAGTAAAGAACGCATTGCCATCTTTTTCAGTGGTTAATGCAACCTGCCATCCAGCAGTCTTACCTATTCAATCCTCTCCGACAGTCACGGCCTCAAATGTCGCATCAGCATCATCAGCATCCGTCTGACATGAAGGCGAAGGCAGAGCCCAAATGTCACTCGTGTACCCACCACTGTGGGATAATCAATTTTCTGAACTCTTTGATGACAAAATGCGGTTGGGGTCAGAAGGCATTTCCAAAGACCAAGAGGCCAAAGAGAATGATTTTGTCTGCTCTGACGCTGAGTTACTGATGCCATCAGCTCCTGGATGCAGAATGTCAGGACGACCAAGTCACCTGTGTTGATGATGATGATAACTACATTGCAGATCCATACATGTCTTTTCACGCAGAAGTTGCTTGCGAGTGCTTCATCACTGGACGAGGAGGAAGACTATGGAGTAGTGTCAGTACGGGTCCCGGCTCAAAAAGGGAGCGGGCGGTCGCAGAAGTCCGATGAAATGATTCCGCCGGCCACAATCAGCGGAAACACTGCTCCTCGCTTATCGCCGTCGAAAAGGTCCAGGACCTCTCAAGCCTTGGACTTTTTCGAGCAAGCCTCTTATTCACCCAGCTATGTCATATGCCGCCTTGACGTAAAACACATCAGTAGAGCAAGATCTAGGTGTTTAACCACACAAACTGTTTAGTCACATGGCAGTGAATGCATGAGTTGAAATGGAGGCAACACTTGGACAAAAAAGGCCACTCCGATACCGGGCTTCCCAACCACTGTCAACCCTCTTTCTCCATTCCTCCTCCTCTGCACACCAAGCGTTCCTCAGCTGCCCCATGTCTATCAGGTCTTGTTCAGGGAATCAGGCTACGCTTCAGCCTCCACCGTCGCCCGAGTCCACTACCAAGCACACCAGGAGGACCCATCCTCCCATTCCCCTTCCACCAGTTTGACAACCTGCACGCCGTAAAGGGGCCCAGTCAGCCAAGTTTCTGCCCTTCCCGGTTTGGGAGCAGAAAAAACCCCAAACATCCCAAACCCAAAAACTGAAGGGCTTCCCAGTTTTGGGCCTTGGAAATTTTGCCTTTCCCGTCTGGGGGGACACAGACGGGTCCGCCACGCATGGACCTTCCCTTTCCCCCAAAACCAGATCCGAGCAGGCATTTTTTTTGCCAGAAAACCCGTCCCCCTGGCCACCATGTGTCATCTAAAATTTCAAGCGATTGTCTGCACTGTGCCCAAAAAGTCCATCTGACCCCGCACAGGACTAGTAAGCACGGCCAAGGCCGCATTTCTCTGTGACAGCTCACTGGGTGGCTGGGGGGATGTCCTGGGGTGACGGTGGCTCTCAGGCTTGGCGCCGCTTTTCAATACCGCAGGGAGGGGTGCAGGGTTTTTTCCCCCCAAGGTTCTCTGGGGGGCATCACTTTCCCCAGAAAACCAGGCCTGTTGAAAAAAAATCTGTTTGGAGACCCCCCCACACAGGTCAGGAGCGGGTGGGGTCTCCGCAAAGACCAAGCCGGGCTGGTGACAAAACCTTGTTCCAGGCAAGGGGGTGTGCATAAACAGTCGAAATCTGCTGGCTCCCCTTAAGGTCGGTAGACGGGACCACCCCTTGCCTGGCAAGTCATGAACCTTGTCGTCCAAAAATTTTCAAAGCGCACCCGGTCTGGACTGCCGGCTGAGGAACTCGAGGTCTGAGTTCCCATTTCCCGCCGCCCGCCCCCTTTCGTCCCACTGGGGCATTGCAGCGTAAACCGGGCCCCTCCCGTCAACCGCTCATTTTGACGTGGCAAATGGAACCCCACCCTCCCACATGCTCCAGCAATTGTGGCAGCAGCGCAATGCCCCTTACCATACGAATGACCATGGCCTGACAACAGGGGGTGGGACCTCGGGGTGTTGAGTAGCCGTAGGGGAGCGGCAGCAGGCAATTGGGGGAGAAGCCAAGGGTGACCTCTTGCAATCTTATTTTCCACCCCCACCAAGCATTAATCGGGCACACATCAACACACAAGGGCCAGTTTTAAGATCATGGTGCACACTATTCGTCTCAACACCGATGTTTTTGGAGTGTTCCGACCCAAATTTACTTTTGGGTATCCAAAAAAGGATAAATGTTCCGAGCTCGCTCGCCACGCCATAGAGGTGTTGTTCCTGCCCAGCAGCCAGCGTCATTTCTGAGCTGACACATTCAAGCACAGCTGGTGGAGTCACTATCAGACAAACGCATCTGGCATTCCCATAGCTAATGTGGATCGTTTGACTTTCATCAAGATGAATCTGGCATGGAGTTGTTGTTGTTGTGGCCCCAAATGCCGAGGTCAGCGATTAGGTGCCAGGTCTACTTTCACGTTCCTCTTCAATAACAGAATGGTCTCTTTATCTCAGTTCACAAAAAGAGTCTTGTGCTGGTTTTGCGGTGTGGAGACTGTAAAGACAACAGGTTTATGACAATAACTGTATTACCATTTACTCACTTTATCTTCTGAATTTTTACAATTGTCAATGGTTTTTGGGGTAATGTTTTGCTGTGAGATACATGCTTATAAATTATTGGTCATGATGTTACAGTATATATTCTTTATGTGCATTTCTACCCTCACATTTTTAACAGTGGCTGAGAAGTCATAGTGTATAATTTTTTGGTCTGCTGCTATGTAAATGCAGCAATATACAGGTCCATTATTATAAAAGAAATACTGTGGTATCTAAAAGACATTTGTACTTCACAATTGTCAAGAGAGTCTCAAGGGTATGATTTGAATTTTTGGGCGGCATGTTGCTGTGAAATGCGAAATACTAGGTCCTATTTATAAATAAAAAATTTGGTTTCTAACAGACATGTGTTCTTCACAATTGTTCTATGAGAGGCTCAAGGGTGATGTGCTGTCAAAAACAGGAATAGGTAGGACTACTGTTAATAGACATATATTGCAAAATGATTGTTTTTGCAAGATCTTCAAAAGAAGCTTAGCAATCTCTGTAGTGAGACCACCATTTAATACAATTAAAAAAAAAGAGAAACAAAGGACGTGGTGAGGATTTCATCCAAATTTTAAAAATGTGTTTTCTAGAATTAATCTTAATTAAAAACTGGCATGTACAAAAATAGATGATTACAAATATTCATGCTGAATTGTACAAGGGAGGTACAAGAAGACTTGAAAACAGATGTAGGGTTACCCAGGACAGGTCTAGTCAATTTCCAGTTCAACGAAATGGTGTGAAAGACTCCTTTTTCAGGGCTATTTTTAATCTGTGGGTTCAGACAGGTTTTAAGGGTCATGCTGTGGCCCAGGTCAGGTTTAGTCAATGGCCCAGTTCAACTAAAATGGTGGGTTGAAAGACCTCCTTTTTTTTCCGGCACTTTTTAAATATGTTGTGTCAGGACAGGTTTAATGCGTCATACTGTTGGTACAGGACAGATATAGTCAATGTCCAATGAAACTTAAATGGTGGTTAAATAGACTCGCTTTTTCTGGTTACTTTTTGTATGTGGGTCATGCAGGTTGGGGCTCTTGCTGTGGCCCAGGTAGGTATAGTCTATATCAGTTCAAACTATTTGATGGTGAAATACTCCTTTTTCCGGCACTTTTTTAATTATGGGGGGTCATGAATGGTTGGGCCTCATGCACTGTGGCCCAGGAAGCGTATAGTCTAATGTCACAGTTCATAAATGGTTGGATTGAAAGACTCCTTCTTGCCGGCACTTTTTCAAAATCTGTTGGTCAGACAGGTTTAATGTACTTACTGTGGTACAGACAGATATAGTCAATGTCCAATGAAACTAAATGGTAGGATTCTGAAAAGTCTCCATTCTTCTGGTACTTCTTTGATCTGTGGTAATTGCAGGTTTGGGGGCTCATGCTGTGGACCAGGTCAGGTTAGTCAATAATCCAGTTCAACTCAAATGGTGTTGAAACGTCTCCTTTTTCCGGCACTTTGTTAATGCTCGGGGGTCCATGCAGGTTTAAGGGTCATGCTGTGGCCCAGGACATGGATAATCAATGTCCAGTTCAAGTAAAATGGTGGCTCAATTATATAGTGCTCTTTGGCTACTTTTTAAAGTTTTGTAGGGTCATGCAGGTTTAAGGCTCATGATGTGGTGCATGGACGGGGATAGTGACGATGGTTGTTTTTTTTTCTGTGAACTGTTGTGCCTTATTGTGTGGCCTAAGATGTTGCACGTATCCATTTACTGTTGTGGAGTTAATTCCAGCTTCTCCAGCCTGTTTGGGTTGTCTAAGAATGAAGGTGTTGTTCCTCTCCCATAGACTTTAATGGTCATCGGCGATATTCTATTATGACTTTCGGAAAAAAAATATAAAAATAGTTCTGATAATTGACGATATCGACTATCGACCGATGACGATAGTTCAACGTAATCTGATCAATCATACTTTTTATAAAATACATATGATATATTGAAATTGCTTAAAGTTCACATGTCACAATAAGTTTTCTCCCAAATCACAATATCATGAACAGCTATCATTGCTACAAATTTCTACTTAAAGATGTTGTTATCCTCTTGATAATGTTTTTACATTTTATGCATAATAGGAAAACATACAATTTTACAATATACATGTTATAAACATTCTGCTCCTGTACCTTTTTATACCAATACAGTGGGCACCTGACTAGAAAAACAGTAAATGGTATAACCTCCACATATTATGTCCTAAGGAATCCCAATGGAGTAACATATGGATGTAACAATGGCGTCTCAGTATGTGATGACCTAGGCAGTCATATTATCATCATATGTCATTAAAATCATATGTACTAAGATGAGTCACCAACGAAAAGCGCAAAGCTCCTACTTAACACCGTTAGACTTACATTAGACGTATGCATACGTTCCAGGTCGTTTGGGGTCCACGCCTTGGACGTCTGCATACGTCCTGGGATCGCGGAACTCTAAGCAGAGTTCGCGCGATCGGCGCGGGGTGTCAGCTGTATATTACGGTTACAGCTCTTAATTATGTGGACATCGGGTCGCTAAACTATGAGAAGAAACAGGAGGGAATATGAGGAGATCGCCTTCCTGCGTCTCTGTCGACGACAGCAGCGCCATGATTGTGTGGCTGCTGTGTGCTGAACAGACAGCACGGAAGGGCAAAAGATTGCCTTCCGGTTTTCTGTGACATCACGATGTCGGCCGTGCATGTGGGCATGGCCGCCATCGTGACTGCTGTGTCATAGGAACAGTACACAGCCAAAGGCTATGTGTCTGATTCCTATTGAATGAGGGATCTGAAGATCTTCTCATTCAAATCCCCTATGGGGGAAAAGTAAAAAAATAAAATGTGAAAAAGTAAAAAAAAAAGTAAAAAAGTTAAAAAACAAGTAAAACACAAAATGAAAAATAGAGAAATAAATAAACACGTACACGGCCCTTTCCCCTTTGCCCCTTTACAATCGCAATCGCCCCAAAAAACGATCAAAAATAAATAAAGTACCAATTTTTTGTATCGCCGCGTGCGTAACGAACGCGATCTATAAATCTGTCATGTTTTATTCTATCACGTTCGGTGAACGCCGTAAAAAAAAATCATCACAGGACATTATGTTTTTTGTTCATCCCGCAGCACATAAAATGGATTAAAAGTGATCAAAAAAGGCCAATAAACGCAACGTTGTACAATTAAAACGTCAGTTCATTCCCGCAAAAAATAAAAGTCCTTTTACAGCTTGTATACGGAAAAAATAAAATGTTATGGCTCTCAGCGATGCATAAATTTTATTTTTACATCTACTAAAAACACTTATTTTTTTTTTTTAAAGTGTGCTTCAACATAATAATCACTTTATTAAAAAATTGGGTGGTATCTCCATAATCGTATCGACCCAACAGAGTAAAGCTAACTTATTAGGATACTGCACAGGTGAGCGCTGTTAAAAAATATAAAACCAATACTTAGGATAGACAGTATTTTCTTCACATCTGCCTTCCAAAAAAACGGATTAAAACTGTTTTCAAAAAGTCTTGTCCCCCCAAAAAATTAGATACCAATAAAATGTCAATCATCTGGCTCAATTAACAAGCCTGTACAAAGCCTCCAACACAGAAAAATAAAAATGTAATGGTCTTCTAAAACTATGGCGATGCAAAAAATGTGTTTTCCTGTTTGAGAAATAAAAGTGTTTTTATTGTTATATAAAAGCAGTAAATAAAAAAAAAAAAGTACAAAATGGTTTGCGAGTAATGTATCGACCTGCTGTGTAAAGCTAGCATGTCATATCTAACGCTGTGCCGCTATAAAAAATAAAAATCAAAAAACACTACCAGGATTGGCTGTATTTTGTTCAAAACGCCTCACGAAAGACATTAATAAAAAGTGAAAAAAAGTATTGTATGCACCCCATAATGGTACCCAATTAAAACCTTCATTCACCCACGCAAAAAACAATTTGCCCTACACAGCTCCACCCCCCCCCCATTTGTCATGGCCCATTGCTTAAATATAGCGATGGAACACCTGTGTGCCCAAAATGCACAAATACACCCCTAGTGACATCCATGAGGGGTGTTGAATCTAAAAATGGGGAAACTTTGGAAGATTTCACTGTTTGGTTCTTGGTGGCTTTGCCAAATGAGACATGGCCCCACCAAAAATCTGCGTTCACAAAAGCCAAATAGCGCTCCCTCCCTTGTAAGCCTCCCTGACCCTGCGGGTCCAAAACAGCATTTTACACCCACATATAAGGTATTGCCGTAATTGAAGCAATTGCTTTAACAAAGTTTGGGGGTTCTTTTTTCAAGGATTCCTTGTTAAATATGAAACATTTTAAGCTAACATTGCAGATTATTGGAAAAAAATTTTTATTTTTATTTTCAACAGCACCTAATAGCTAAAAAAAATTGTGTGAATTCACCTGTGGGTTCAATATACTCACTACACACCTGTATTATATACCTTACAGGGGTGTGTTTTGTTAGTTCCAAAATGGGGGTGTCCGTCCCACCTCACCGTCATACTCTAACAGGCTCCTTCCCGCGGCCTTTTTAGGGGTGTTTATGAGGAAGTTTTTAACACCTTAGGGCGTCCTCAAACCTGAAATTGCGCACTAATTAAAACTATATTTAAAAATGAGACCCCCCCAGAGTCCAGTAGGCTGCTCCTCTATTTCTGGGGCTTATGGCTTGAGCCAAATAATGCACTAGGGGCCAATATGGGATATATCTAAATCGGGTGACCATGGGGGGAAAATGATATTAAGTTGCATTTACCGATCACATTTACCGTTATTCAGTGAATAATGGGAATAAAATAAATAATGATAAATCTGCAAATATAGTGAAATTTTGAACTTCACTCTCACTCTTGTTTTAATTTCTTGTGAAATACCTAAAGGGTTATCAAAACGTCCTAAACACTGTTGTAAATACTTTCAGGGGTTAGTTTCTTAGATGGCTTCATTTATGGGGTATCTAACATACAGGCCCCTCAAAAGTCACTGTCAGAAACTGACTTGGTCCCTTTAAAAAAATGTTATGATGCCATGAACCTAACTAGTGGACATATGGTAATGCTGAATAAATAGAAACGATGTGCTGAGCGTCTAAAAGAAGTATTTCTTTATTGAAAAAATTTCATAGGGTCAACACAGGAAGGGCACCTGAGGCCTGAAACGCGGTTGCGTTTTTTTGTTTTGGATCGATGCTGTGGCACACCCTTGAATTTTCAATAAAGAAATACTGGGGCTTTTCCTTTAGTCGCCTGGAAATCGTTTCTATTTGTATACCTTGCTATGCTATCCTGCATTGTTCCGGGCATCTTCATATCAGTGAGCTGGTATCCCTTCCTTTTCTACTTGCAATATGGTAGATGCTAGTTATATAACTATTTTGTGGTGAATTAATTATCTGTCTTGCATGTGCGAAATTTTAGAACTTTCAAAAAATCACAAATTTTTCAATATTTTCATGACATTTTGATTTTTTCACAAACAAAGGATTGTCATGGATAAATTTTCTTACTAACTTAATGCACAATGTGTCACGAGAAAACAATCTGCTGAATCACATGGCTAGGTAAAAAAGTGTCAAACAGGTCTATTCTCACATAAAGTGACACATGTCAGATTTCCAAAAATAGGCTGGTGTCAGGAAGGCCAAAGCTGGTGGGGGTCTTAAGGGGTTAAAGGGGTTTTGTCTCATCTCCAAAAGGTTTCATAGGATGCTGAATGAAATAAAGCTTCTTTGCTTGTCACTTGCTGGTCAAGCTGGTCTGTAATTAGATTATGAGCCCTGTATTCGACTTCTGCTAATTAAGTAACTCAGATAGCTTCCATGGTCTGGACCATGAGATTTAAGTACAGCAGTAATTACTTTCTTTTGTCTGAAAGATCAGATTCTGTGCTGGTCGTGACCTGTGTGATGACATCACTCCCTGCTACTTGGGGAACCAGGAAGGTGATAAAATCACTTGTAGCTCCCCAACAAAAAAAAAGAACAACGCATATATTTAGGATAAAAATCTTATTTAGAGTTCCCTACATGTTGAAAGTTGTACTTTGTAGTGAGGTAACCTTAAAGCAGCTCAGTCGACGAAACAAAGAAAAGTAATAGGTGTTCTGTCCCCAAATGAGGCAAATGAAGGTGTAATGGCTGGTGGCGTAGTGACTGGGAGACTTTCCTACCTTTGTATCCTGAATGTGGTGGTGTTGTCGGTGCAAGACAGGACCAGAGCAAACGCAGCTTGCATATATTTGTGTGATGCAAGATAAACAGGTGATGTGAAAACAAAATGTAGGTTTTAAGTTCACCTTGAATACAGCTATAATCACCGATACAGGAACTGTGGCTGTCTCTGTAGTAGCTTTTCCTTGTAGAAACCAGAGAGATGAAGTTGTTGCTGCTGTTGTTGTTTGTGTTTGCTGCTCTGTTGCTGCTGCGCTGCTTGCTGCCGTCCAGAAATTGATGCTTCTGCAACGCCCAACACATGTGTTCCAGTCACAGTAAGATGCTAAAAATGGCATTACAGGACGTCAATAGCCACTAGAGGCTCAAAAAACACACCCCTTTTGACAAAAACATTATGACAAAGACGGAGGGAGCACAAGTTAATTCTGGTCAGCAGATGGCAGTCTCAGAAACAATATGGAAAATAAAGAACTTGAATTAACATATTTATGACTGAGGAGAACAGCACCACTCCCCGGGTCTATGAAATCCTTTAGGTGAGGATTTCACTATAACACTAAGTTCTATAAGGATATAGTCCACAACCTTGTAACAAAGCATTTCGCATTGCAATATAAAACACTTAGATAGCTCTGTTTATCAACTTAGAATATGGAATAAAGTTCGTTGCTGTTATCCTCCAGAACATCCTCCATATGGGCTGTATTCTGAATGAGTTCGTTGATTGGCCTTGCAAATATTTTAGGCTCACCCCTTCCTGATATATTCTTCAACTCCACCCTTCCGGATCTTGCCTTCTGTTGCTGGGGATGAACCTTTGTACTAGTACCTTAGGCCAGTCAGATCTTTCGGTTTGTTGTTCCCTTCATTAAACATCAGGTCTCCTTCTTTCAGATTGGTTTGTGGTGTTGCCCATTTCTTCTTCCTTCTTTTTCTTTTTCTTTCCTGAAGAATTCACGAGATACTCTCTTTCGCCATCATCTGTTTCAGAAGTAATCTGCTAAGTATTGTTAAACGTTTCAGGTTTTGATAGTTATTTGCTTGAGTTATAGTCTCTACTTGGGCATCGGTGGATACCGATCTTCTGGGTGAGAAGTGTTAAGCTGGAGTCTGTGATGGCTTGGTTTCCGATCCTTTGATACTGGAATAAAGGGGGTCTTGAATTCATAATGGCGGAAATTAGCGAGAAGTGAATAAACCATGAGTCTCTTGTGTGAGTCTTGAAGAATTAACATCCATGAGCAAAGAATTCAAGATGATTGCGTGAGATCACAATCATCCTTTCCAGGCGTACCTCCATGTGGGAATATGAGGATGGTGAAAAATCCAGGTGCAGCCTTCTCCGCCAAGTGATCTTTGGATGGGTTGGTTGTCGTATTCAGCTCTCGAATGCTCCAATTAAAGTTGTGCTTCCACGCGGTTCAGACCTCAACTGCCGTTCACTGGTCTCTGACTGCATAAGAAGTGTCTTTAAAAGCGCTTTAATAGGCTGGATGCATCCATGGGTCTATTCCTCCTATGTGAACGGCACGCACGCACATGCAAGTGATATAGTACAGACCAATCTTACTGTTTGCTGTGGCCGCCTCGGCCCCAAAAGGAGTCTAGGCCAACATAGGTGAAGGTTTTTTGGTTCTGGTTACTAGTCTGTCCACAGTCGGCCATCTCTTGGTGTATATGTTTTCCCCCTGCTTTCCGACAATGCACAACAGTCATGCAATATGTGTGCCACATGCCGCTTCATGCCTAAAATCCAAAAGGCTGCAGTCCCGTATCTTGCTTCAGTAATTTGCTCTGCTTTGGGTTCAGTCTTGTATGGTGGTGTTGGATAAGCAGATGTTTATTAATTTTGAGGTTGCTGGGATTGATGAGGGGATTTCTCTCTGCAACTCCAGGTCTGCTTGATTTAATCGACCACCAACCCTTAGCAAACAAAACTGTCCATAATTGGATTCAAATTGGCAATAGGGTTCTTCACTGGAACCTGTATGTTGGTAATACAAGCACTTGTATTCTGCATTGAACACATTCCTGCTTGACCATGTGATGTATTATAGAGACTGACTATGAGAAATGTCTCAGCAGAGAGGGGTTTACGGGCTGAAATGCCAACCATGACAATCCTTATCTCCAGGTGTATGGTGATAGCATCTTGCACGATATTGCACTAAACCTTGGATAGTTCTGACGAGTCTTATCCAAAACTGGAGAATTGTTCAAAGCGTTGACAGCACCGAGGCTGGAGCTTGGCTTTGTTTGCAGTGTCTAAGAGCCAACATCAGATGGATTTATGATCATTACCTGGGATTCTGGATGCTGTAGACCTCCCGAAACATGTTATTCTGACGGTCCCAGCAGAAATTTTCGGTCCTGGTAAGCCAAGAGAGTTAGCAATGTATCCTATAGACATAGGCCTAATGGCGGGGATCTGCTGGATTAAGCTCGGATGGTACATAAGCCATTGGTCCAGATTGGATGACTTCTTATTCTCTGTATGCGAGGTTACTGAATTCGACAATAAAATCAGGGGCTTGGTTGATTATAGATGTAACTAAAACACTTATGTCAGTGTAGGTTTTGGATTCGTATATGTCGGCACCAGTTCTTGCTGTTTGAAGTCTGCAATCTACCACTGCTAAACACCGGCCCCACAAGCTCAAAGTCTTGGGAATAGTTGTGATCAGGCTTGAGGGCTAATTTAGCCTTGCCCAAAAAATGAACCCAATTTGAAACATTGGCTGTTGGGTTCTGTTACCTCAGGTAGGCAAAACAGCTGCTATGGCCTTGTGGATGCATCTGGGAACACATGAAGTTCCTACCTTGTACTGAGTTGTAAGTGAGGTTTTGACTTAGCATCTTGGCGATGCGCGGTTCTGATCCAAAAGCACACAGAGATTGCTCGTCAAAGGCTTCCATTTTTGCTCTTTATCAGAAGGAAGTGGAGCGTTCCATTTCCTTGTACAGTTTCAGAAATCTGTCTTAGAAAGGATTTACTTTGTATGGTAATGGGCGCTACAAATCACAGTGGGATCGTATAAGCTATTCACCCTGACCGGACCACCACGTTTTGTAAATGGTTTGTCTGACACAACCTTACTTGAAAGCGTCAGCTGGACCAGTTCCACCTTAGGCCTAAGCTTTCTTGCACGGATTTGGACTATCCAGTCCCAGGTTTATGTCTTGACCCAGGTTGCATGATCATCTGCTTAAATGGCTCTCTTGGACGGCCTCGGCTGTTTGAAGCGATTTTGTGTAGATTGTAGTTTTGACTTGGTACAACATGTTTGAAGTCCTTTTTTGCAGTAAATTCAATTGCAGCTTTTTGGTAGATAATGAAGTGAGTCCCATCGTTACATAGAAGTCCTTTTCTACAAAGTCTCTGGCTTATGTTCCATACTAGACTCTCCCTCTATCGCGGTTCTGCGTAGGCCATTAAGCCCGCTATGGCAGGTGAAGGACTGTTCCCAAAATACATGCACCCTCATGCGATACTCCATATCTCCACTTCATGGTGTGTCATTGTCCTAGTACCAACAGAAACCTGATGGAAAATTCTGTGGTTCTCTCTGACTATGAATCAGTGAAACCTCTGTTCTGATATCAGGCTTGTGATGGCAACAGACTCCTTTCTGAACCTCATCAAGACTACAACTAAGTTATTTGTCAGATTGGGACCTGTTGAGAAGGACATCATTAAGAGAAACACCTTTATGGTTTGGCACTTGAGTCGAACACAACCCTATTAGTGATTAGGGTTTTGGGGATGGTATAACTCCGAATGAGGGGTAAGTACCAGCTCTCCTTCATTCTTCTTTAAGGATGAGCCCGATTCTGCATGGTTGCTATCGGTTGTCGGAATATTCTCTCCATAATAATGTTGACAAAGTGTTCTTTCATGTTTCAAGGTTTGCTGTTTTTAGGGGGGGGTTACGCATGAAGAGAGTTTAGTTTTGACAATGCTTGTTCCTTTCCCCTCTAACCCCAGATTGGAGTCTTGACTCTGGAAAAGCTTCGGAAGGGTAGAATGGAGAAAGTCCCAGTGATCGGTTTCATCCTTGGAGAACTCACTGTCCATTATCTTGACAAATTCTCTGTTCTTCTACTGACAAGGCTACTCTTTATCCGTCATCCTTAGTTGTGTGAAACAATGATCTCCCCAGGTTGTCGCATATGTGGAGGGAATGGACGTCAGGCCTGCTGTATGATGTCTGGGAGTTCTCTTTCACCTCATAGTGATGAGGGCACGGCTTCATGTAAGATTGTGCGTCTGTCCCCTTGCACGGTAAGTCTTAAAGGGGGTGGGGTAGGTGGGGGGTTTCAAAAAATAAAATTCTGTAGTATGTTAAGCATACATTTCTATGATTACCAACGCCACCAAGTTAGTTCTGGGCGTACGGGGCATTGTCCAGGGAGTTACACTGTTGACGCACCCTGTGTACCATTAGATTGTCTCTGCATAGCAGAGTAGATATCTCGGCATCCATATCCAAAGGTGGTAATGCATGGCTAGGTGCTCCTTAGGTGTGGTTGGTGAAATGCAGCTTCTGGTGGTAGGAATCTCATCCGTCGTGATCGGGTATATGGTCACATTCAATAAGTTAGGTAGGGGTATCTCTGTTATCCACTCGTTGTAGGAGAAGAGAAGAATTCCTGTGCTCTTATTCCACAATCGTCTCTATGCTGCCTGTAAGCAGGTATTACAGGTTATAGGGTCTTGTGGGTCCTTTGATACCTATTGCTTAAAGAACTTAGGTCTGCTAAGGACAGTGTTTGGGTCTCCACATGATCGCATAAATTTTTACAGCTTTTCTGGTTGTTCTCTCTGGTAAGACATTGATAAGACATATTTGGCACAAACATTTGTCCCTTTGGCTCTCATCCACATACCTCCGAGCATGAGCAGGAAACATCTGGTGGCTGTGGTTAGCGTGTTTCTAGGGTCCCCGACATGGCTTGTAGCGGGGTGTAACTTGGTCACTGCAGTGGATGAATCGCTGACGTGTGGGGTTGGGTGCATAGCTGGTGTGCCATGTCTGTCGCTGTTGTGACACTCCTCACCATTTAATGTGCAGATTTATCAGTCCTTAGCCATATGCTCCAATGAAGCGCAGCTTCTGAAACATTAAACCTAGCTCAGTGAGGATTTTTTGCACTCCTGTATGGGTTTGGACCTAGATTCTTGCATTTGTTTAGTGATTGAGGTTTTTTTTTATTGAATGGACTGTTTCCGATTGAAGATTGTCTCTTGACGAGTCAGTATGGTGTTTTACCGTGGGTACTGCAGGTGGTGGCAGGTTAGTCTTTCTAACACTCACCCCACGTTGTTCTTAAAGTTCTCTGTGTTTCTGTGTGACTCCATCATAACTTGAAGATGATGCAGTTGTAGTGTTGAGCTCCTGGAAGTCGGACTGAGGTCATTCCTCATCTGGGCTGCTCTCGATGAACCTTCGAAATGAAAGAATGGCGGGGAAAGGTGACATTATGTGTCTTTTTGTATCTGTGTGACTGATGTTGCCCACTTTTCTTGCCAAACTGTAAGGCCAGCTTTATGACATTTGATTCACCCCCATGGGCGGTATCCTGGATAAGCATAGTCCAGTTCAGACGAGGGTCTCTTTTAGCGAGTTCCAGTTCATGAGCAGATCCATGTCCTGAAGCTGGTGGTCTTCCTGAGATAAATCTTTGGAATGTTCTGTAGTCTCTTGAATAGGGCTTTATCTATTGCTTCGGCGCTGCCAAAGGGTAGCGTTCAAAGTCTCTGCCAGGCAGCGGCAAGAATGCTTGTCTGCTTGTCCCACATAAACGGTTATGAGGCTCTTGGTAGCGATGTGGTAGAGCCTAGGGCCAGCCATTTTGACCATGATGATCAAGCTCCTGCTCTGGTGGTTAGGTTAAGGTTCGCAATGGCAGCTTGAAGGTGCTTTTCCAGGCTCTGTAGCTCTTCTGCACGGTTATCAAATTTTGATAGACTGGTGTTAATCAGTCCCTGCTAACCATGTACCTAGCGAACTCAGATATATCTGCTTTCTCACTGCTTGTTGCCGTGTCAACTCGTGGTACCCTTTGGTGTATGGGTTGCCTGGCGTGAAAGGTGTGATGTCATGTGTGTTAGAATGATGTTGCTGGTGCAGGGTTGAGCTGTGGTTTAGCCTCTGGAAGTTCTGATTCCGCTGCTCGCGCTGTATAACTAGGCCAGAGAAAACACCTGGTAAGCCATATTCCTGTTATACCTTTGTCTTGAGAAGGGTGGGTAATCATTAATTGTGTGGGTTCTGTGGTGGCACCCAGAGCTGCAGGTTAGAGCTGACTTGGAGGGTTTCAGTGTTGTCAACTGGATCGGTGTTAGGAAAAAGGGGGCTCTGTGATAACTGATTCCAGCACATAGTCACTGGTTGCGATAACTGGATTGTCGTGTTTCCTGTGGCAGCAAAACTGATCAAGACCTTGGACTCATTGCGAGCTCACAAGTACTTTATTTGGCTAAGGCGATTTCCTCTTCCATCTCTATTTGAAGTATCTTTATCTGTGCCTCTGCTTTCTGCAACTTCGTTTTTTAGCCTGAGCTTCTGCCATTAATTCCTTTTTTCTTTGAAGGCAGGGGTCTTTTTTTGGGGATTCCCTTTGCATCTAGGGGGGCCCTACAAATTCTGCCCATCAGGATTTTAAAGCTTCTTGAGAAGATGATTTGTTTTGCCCCTTTGGACTACTGTTGACCCCATCGAAAAGTCGCCCCATCATCGAAAAAGATGGGCGTTTATTTAGATTATAAATCGATGCCCATTAAAGTCTAGGGGGGGAGACCAACAAACATTCTTTCTTACACCCAAACAGGGCGGGGAAAAAGGCTGGAATTAAATCCACAACAGTCAATGGATACCTGCTCCCAACCCAAAGGCAAACCTTAGGTTAAAAAGCCACTAAAAAAAAAATCACCACCATTCGCTTTCCCGGGCCCTTTTTACCACAGAGGCCCCTTAAAACCCTTTTGAACCCCCCCCAAAAATTTTAAAAAGTGCCAAAAGGCGTTTTGTTTTGGGAACCATCATTTTACTTGAACCTTGGAAAATTTGGGAATACCCCTTCTTTGGCCAAGAAATGACCCCCCCAAAATTGCATGACCCCCTTTTAAAAAGTCCCGGAAAAAAGGGGTCTTTAACCCCCAATTTTAGTTAAAAGGGGACATTGACTAAATCTGTCCGAAACCCCCGGGAATGCCCTTTTTTAAACCTGTCTGACCCCCCAAGTTTAAAAAATTTGCGGGGAAAAGGAGTCTTTAAAACCACCATTTTAGTTTCATTTGGAAATTGACTAAAACCTGCCCCGGGGGCCACCTTTGAGCCCCAAATTTGCATGACCCCCAGATTAAAAAGTTGCCAGAAAAAGGAGTCTTTTAAACCCAACCATTTTAGTTTCACTGGGACATTGACTATCCTGTTCGGGGCCACAGCATGACCCCCCCCAAAACCTGCTTGCCCCCCCAGTTTAAAAAAGGGCCCGGGGAAAAAAGGAGTCTTTCAAAAAAACCATTTTAGTTTAATTGGACTTTGGGAATATACCTGTCCTTGGCCAACAGCACCCCCCCAAAACCTGCTTGACCCCCAGTTTTTAAAAAAGTGCCGGAAAAAAGGGGAGTCTTTCAACCACCATTTTATTTTAAAAACTGGACATTAAATAAAATTCTGCCCTGGTTAGCGCTTGCCCCCCCGTATGAGTGCGGCCAAAATTGAGTTCACTTGGAAAAAAATATTTGGTTTGGTTAAGGCTCCTGTTCCACCCAGGTGCCTTTTTCTTGGCATTTTTTTCTAAATTTTTACTAACGGGGCTAGGGAAATTGTCTTTTTAAACTTTTTTTCTCTGTCCTTTGCTCCAAAAACCCCCCATGCCTCTGAAT
Organism: Phyllomedusa bahiana; assembly: GCA_025379985.1. Classification (NCBI taxonomy): domain Eukaryota; kingdom Metazoa; phylum Chordata; class Amphibia; order Anura; family Hylidae; genus Phyllomedusa; species Phyllomedusa bahiana. The sequence goes on along the minus strand of JAODAL010045044.1, from coordinate 579 downwards.
AACCTACACCCCTGGTAAAGGGTTTTCCCCTGTACCTCCTTTTGTACTTTTCAGGGGAAAATTTTTTTACCAGCTATTTTTTTAATGCTTTTTTTTTTTAGTAGTTTAATTCTAGAAAAAAACTTTTTTAAAAAAATAGGATGGAATCCACCATGTCTTTGTTTCTCTTTTTTTAATTGTTTTAAAAGGGGTTGTTTTCATTTTGCAATTTGTTTTCCTTTAAACAGGGGCCCTCCCGTATTCCTGTTTTTGACAGCCCCCTTCCCCCTTTGAGAAACTCTTGACAATTTTTGGAAAAAAACAAAATGTCGTTAAAAAACAACATTTTTTTTTTTTTTAGGACCTTTTTATTTATAGCTGGATTTCACACCCAAAATCCCCCCCCCAAAAATTTAAAAAGCTTTGACCCTTGAGCCATTTTTGGACAATTGTGAAGAAAAAAATTTTCTTTTTAAAAGAAACCCATTTTTTTTTACAATAGGACCTTGTTAGTAAGCTGCTTTGGTCAAAGCAAAATCCCCCCAAAAAATTAAAGGGCAAAACCCCTTGAGCCATTTTGGGGACAATTGGGGAAGAACA
>JAODAL010045043.1:0-32301 GCA_025379985.1 Phyllomedusa bahiana | reverse complement strand
TGTAAAACAGTCGTACTCCAGACTTTGGCGCAATTGTTTGGGGTCCGCCTTTGTATGCCCAAAGAGTGGGGGGGCTTTTGGGAAGAACCTTTAGGATCAAAACACATTTATAAATGTGGAATGTCAAAAGTAGGGGCATAACTGTCAGAACAACCAGATCAAGTTAAACGTGGCCTGTCTGTGCCCAAAGTTGTCGTAGTGAAAATAAGATTTGCCATTAGGGCAAAAAATATCAATTGTTTCTGATCTTATACCACTAAAATAATGCAAACAAATTTACGATAATTATCAAATTATATAAAATTAAATAATCTAATATAAATATTACATTATATAATATACAATTATTTTTATAAACTTTAGATAAAATTATATAATCTAAAATTAATATTAAATAATATAAATTAATTAAAACTATACCGCATCTACCATAAATTCCATTCTCATTGAGGTATTTACAGAAATAGTGTAATATTATCAGTGATTACAAATATATCGTAGCAAGCTAGAAATAAAATAAAAGGTGTTAGAATAGCATGTCAGTGAATAGAAACTATGGTAGTGATCTTGCATGGTGCACAACAAGTGCTCAGCAAGACCTGCGGTGTGACAGCTGTTGCCGTATGTAGGAAAAAAGGCTGACCCACTGACCTACATTTTGATGAATGAAAATTAACATACTACATAAAAGAATAAAAAGTATTACCGTATATACTCGAGTATAAGCCGACCCGAGTATAAGCCGAGGCACCTACTTTTGCCCCAAAAAGCGGGAAAACTTATTGACTCGAGTATAAGCCTAGGGTAGAAAATGCAGCAGCTGCTGGTAAATTTTAAAAATAAAAATGGATACCAATAAAATTACATAGGCAGTTTAATGTCCCCATAGGCAAATTATAGGCAGATATATGGCCCTATTGCAGGTATAGGCAGGTTAATGTCCCAAAAGCACGTATAAGCCCCATAGGCATGTAATAGGCAGTTAAGTCCCCATAAGCAGATATGGCAGGTATATGGCCCCATAGGCAGGTATAGGCCAGGCTGTAGGCATGTATAGGGCCGGCTGTAGGCAGGTATAGGGCCGGCTGTAGGCAGCTGTAGGCAGGTTTAAGGCAGGTATTGGGCCGGCAGTCGGCAGGCATAGGGCAGGTATAGGCAGCTGTAGGCAGGTATAGGGCCGGCTGTAGGCAGGTATAGGGCAGGTATAGGCAGCTGTAGGCAGGTATAGGGCAGGCTGTAGGCAGGGTATAGGCAGGTATAGGGCCGGCTGTAGGCAGGTATAGGGCCGGCTGTAGGCAGGTATAGGGCCGGCTGTAGGCAGCTGTAGGCAGGTATAAGGCAGGTATAGGGCCAGCTGTAGGCAGGTATAGGGCAGGTATAGGCAGCTGTAGGCAGGTATAGAGCCAGCTGTAGGTAGGTATAGGGCCGGCTTTAGGCAGGTATAGGCAGCTGTAGGCAGGTATAGGGCCGGCTGTAGGCAGGTATAGGCAGCTGTAGGCAGGTATAGGCAGGTATAGGGCTGGCTGTAGGCAGGTATAGGCAGCTATAAGCAGGTATAGGCAGCTGTAGGCAGGTATAGGAAGTTTAAAAAAAAACAAAAAAAAACACTGACCTGGCTCCCCGCTGCGCCGCCTCCCCGATGCACTGGCCTCCCGCGCACTGGCCTGGCTTCCCGGCACAGGCGGTGACGTCATCAGGCCGCGCACGCAGCATGATGACACATGCTGCCTGTGCTGGAAACTCTGGATGGCCGCAGACGCCCGGAGTCCACTGCGGAGCACGGAGCGCTCGCTCTGTGCCCCGCAGTGGTATCTCTTCACCTATATGTGCTCCGGAGGAGTCGCATATAGGTGAAGGAATCGCGGACAGTACCCGGACCACCGCAGCGTCCGGACACTGTGCGCTCCCTCGGCCTTCAGTTATAAGCGCTCCCTGAGGAGCCGCATATAGCTGAAGCGTCCCTGTCGGCGCACGGGCCATCGCAGCGCCCGAGCGCCGACAGTGACTCGAGTATAAGCCGAGGGGGGATTTTTCAGCACATTTTTTGTGCTGAAAAACTCGGCTTATACTCGAGTATATACGGTATGTAATATTTTAATTATAAAAAAAAAGAAAATATAAAAATCAGAAAAAAATTTGATTATTAAGATATGAAATTGTACGTTAGAAAAGCAACTCAATGAACTGCTTTAAACTCTGAAGAACTATAGAGAAGAACAGAAGCTTCTAAACGTCACTCATACTGTTAAATGTTTTTCTTTCTATCCTGTCACAATGCTCTCCTTGTATCAATCTCAATTTGTGGTTAGAATGTTGCAAGAGATAAGTAGTTATTACTGTCAATCATAGTTAAGAACTGTAACATTGTATTCTGGCTGTTACTTTTCTTCTCCATAGAGACTAGTGCAATTCATAGAGTTGATTTTCTAATAAAAAAAAAATTATGCTCACCATAAAATGTTGTTCTAATTTTTTTTTATTTTTTATTTTACTACATTAAATGAAAGAAATTTTAATCAGATGGTGATCAGTGTTGAAATAAAATTTTGCTACTGTCCGCCTTTAGTCTAGATACAGAAAGAGCCGACACACCACAGGTCTCTCTGGGACCTGTGGTACACAAAACAAGATAACTACCATAGTTTCTATTCACTGACATGCTATTCCATTGGCTTTTCTTTTATTTCTATCCTGCTGATAACACTATAACAATGGGATTTATGGTAGATGCTGTATTGGTTTTCTAATTTCATTTTACTGAAATTATTATTAATTTTATATTATAGAATTTAATCTTAATGTTATTTATTTGTAAATAAATATATTATTTAATTAGACGTTAATTTTATATTACATAATTTTATATTATTGGGAAATTATTTTATTTAAAATAGTCTTAAAATTAACATCAGTTAGCATGGCCTTAGCTGTCAGGACTTCAGTGAAGCTATTTCTTTTTTACTATGCGGCACAGATAAGTTTTGGGCCAAGATTTCACCTACGATGCACCAAATGTAGGAACTGCAGAAGAACAGGTTCATATATACTGGCGCATTCTACACTGCTGTAAAGCTATTTAGAACTGTCCTGTCTGCGGCAAGTTCATACATGTCGCTCACAATTTTTATGTCTACACTAAAGAGATGTAGTTTAAGTTAATACTACTTTAGGGAATGCATGCAAAAAAATCTTAAATGAGCTATTTTACTCTATTAGGGTCAATCATGTGAATAGGCAATAAGAGCAAATCATTTAAATACTATGAGTAATAAGGCAGATTTAAACAAATAAAATCAATTCTATTCTTCATTTCCTTTGCTTCCCAGGAAACAAGATTGGTTAGTCTGTGTGGTAAATCCAACCCATCAAGAAGTAAAAAAAATTGCTCACTGGTAGAATTTAATGACATGTCATAAAAGAGATAGGGACCCTGCTGTCAGATCCCCACTGATGTGACCTGTTTATTATATCGTTTTCAAATGGTATTTAACTATCAATGGAAAACCTTTAAATCTGCAAAAGACATTTTTAAGAATGGTTTATGTATCTGACAGTATCATCTCCTCGTTAAGGCATTTGTATTCATGCTCTTTAGTTAATGAAAGTCGTGATCATCTGGTACATGATATATAGGATAATGTACCTCCTACTGTAAATTAAATGAATATTAGGAGTCACCAAGGAAACATATAAAAGCAAAAGGCTTTAGGTCTTATCGTGCATATTTCGCCTGCTTTATAACTTTTTAAAAAAGAAAGGGAGAGCTTGCTTTCCACAATCATTAATTGCAATAAAACTTTCCATCTTCCTTAAAAAAGATTTTAAGCAGCTGAGGAACAGTACTGTCTATTACACCCTGCTACGCTCAAGAAGCTCTCCTTAAAGAGTTCCAAATAAACAAAGTGGCTCACCTGGGAAATGCAGATGTAATTATATCTTCTGTGGAGGGTGTGTGGATCACTCAAAGGACTTTACGAGCCAAGACCTATCTAAACTGCAAAAATTGGATCCAGCACCGAATAAAATCTAGAACCTTTTTTAGTCTATTTAAAAATGTAAGTGAACACGCCCACACAATGCTGGCGCGTTTTGGTGGAAAATACCACAAAAATGTATCAGCGTTGTGTGTGCATATTCACTTACATTTTTAAATGGACTACATCACTTTAGATATTATTTGGTGCTGGGCTGCACTTATACTTAAAGAGTACCTTTCTTCTCCCCTGATATGTCTGTTTGTGTGAATATTCATGTTCCTTATGACATACCAATCCAGAATGACCTCTTCTTGGAAATGTGGATTGTGGAATTTTTCCATTTTCCTCCTGAAAATGTATAAATAAATTGTCCAGTCAGTGCTGATGGTGTCAGACTTTGTAGAAACATATGGCAGCAGAGTTCCCAACCCCACTTAGCTACAATAAGAGAGACAGCTCTATTCTTTATACATGGCAGAATTAGTCTGCACAGTTGATTGAAGGAAACCTTAATGAATTTGGAAACACAAGTTACAAATGTATCTTTTTATCATAATATATAACACATTTAACATTACCAATTCAATAACCTTGAAGTACACTCAACAACTTGTCCAGCCATTATTGATGGGTGACAGCAGACCCTCCGATATACTATTGCAACTTTCCTGTTCTTCTGGTAAGTGCCATAGCTTGAGGTCAGAGGGTTCCATCCAAACAGATCGTGACTATACCATAAAACAATACATCAACTGTAATACTCATTATGTCATTTACCTTATTTCCTGTCTGCAATGTCGTGTCCAATATGTTGGTTGCACAACTTGCAAACTTATGGATCATATCAGAAGACATCTTTCTGATACTAGGGTTCTGTGCACACAAGGTGCATCGGCCGTGTCCCATCCTTGTGTCGATATTTTATTCATCTCCTAATAAACGTGGATTTTATTTTTCTACAAGCTGAGCTGGAGATTACTACATTTAAGCTATAAATTTACAGGAGGAATAACAGAGGAACATCTTAGTGCAAAATTATATTATTGTTATCTCATGGAAGTCAAGGGAGCAGACAGGTCCTCTTTAACCCCTTCTTGCTGCATTTGTTTTTTCCTCCACGCCTTCCAAGACCTATAGCTTTTTTATGTTCCTGTCTACATAGCTGTATAAGTTCTTACTTTTAAATGGTGCTATTTAGCATAACATATAATGTACTGGGACAAATATAAAATTCTATGTGAGGTGGAATATGGAAAAATATGCAATTGCAATCGGGGGGGTCATTTTTATGGAGTTAATTATACATAAATGAGATGTTATCCTTATTTTGTAGGTCGGTTTGGAGGTGTGCACAGCTAAGTTGGGGGCAGCCTCCCACCTGGCTGCATGATATTCTTCAGTGTGAATGGAGCCTATTGCTGTCAGCTTTGTTACCACAGATAGGTATTAAAATTAGGTACCCGCCCAATTAGGTTACCTTAATGTGGTAGGTGGGTATATGTAATTTGATCAAACTGCACACTAAAAACCTTCATTTTCTGCATATGTAAAGGATAGCTGTAATGCATTTTAAGTGTTCCACTAGTTTAATTTTTGTATGGGTTTCACTGCAAGCTGTGTGCTACTGTACTTGGTGTTTGATGATTAGATTTTAGCAATCACACTGTGCACTAGTTGAGGAACGGGATAACTTTGTTTTTTCTAACAGGCGTTACCTGACATGTATTGAGCGGGCTCAAAAAGTAAAAGAAATGGAACACTACATGTCAATCAATCAGTGAATAGCACAGGGGAAGGACCTACCTGTAAAAGCAATTTGGGCAATCTGTAATGCCTATGTAATACCACTCATCTACATATAATTGTTAAGTTCAAGTTCTGACATCTTAATGTGATGTTTATACAAATGTTATTTACAGATATGTGAATTGAAAATTACCATTGACGTGTCTAATAGACAGATCATTTAATTCAACAACACACGGCAGACGGTTTTTAACAAATGACTCTGTACTGCCCTCTATGAAGACTCCAGCTGATTACTGACTGAGATTTTAAAGCTGCTATGTATTTCTATTATCCATTTGCAACCTTTCCTGACTTATAGATTCATTTTAAGATTTCTAAATAATTTTTTTTCAGACTCCATAGCACACAATTTGTAAGGACTCTCTTTATTCCTTTCAAGTAAACATTTTTAACAACGGGCCAAAAAAAGAAATGAAGTCACAGTGACAACAAATTCCTTCATGTCTATGAAGGTTCAGGATATAAGGCACAGTTATATTAGTAAGGCAAATTCCATCTATTATAATGGTAAATTGCCTTTCAAGTGTGTAAGTGGTATTGAAAATGATCAGTCATCATAAATGGCATTTTGTGCCCACAGCTCATTTTCCTGTCCCTTTTGCATTGATAGCTGCTTACTGATGCAACTGTCTCCAATCTCCCATTATACCTATGGCCTTGGTAGTTAGAGGTCACTGCATAGAATTGCACTGCAGTTTACATGTGTGCCTTATGTGTATAGAGCTGGAATTAAATAAGACTGTTTACAATTTATGACTAGCCTTGCTGGCAGAAAAAAAAATTGCCATTTTTGTGATCGATACCTGGTTGCTTTTCTAACTAATGAACCTTTGAATATATTTGACGTCTGGACTGAAGTCAGAATTAACACGGAAGCTCCAGTAATTGAGTTAGTGTGTCTTTATTCAGCTACCAAGGCTAATTCTGCCTCTCATCTCTCCATGATCTGCAGCAATGAAGTGTCTTTGTGTAACAGTGACAGGAGAGAAGGCAGTAGCGTTTCATCATTCTATTTATAGGTGCACAAAAGGAGATAAGGTCATAAGACAAAAACATTTTAGAGGACATTTCTCTAGAGGTTAAACGTCTGGTTTTTTTTTGGTCTTTTTTATTTTCTCGTTTTTCCCGTGCAAATGGTTTCCGTAACGTGTTTATAATTACAGCCAAGCATATCTGTTGTGAAACTATGATAAAAATGATAGCGCTGTTTCTTCAGCTTTTATGAACTATGGAAGGAGGTAGTTTGCATTAATAATTAAACTGCAGAAGGAAAGATGCATAAGATTAAATGAAAGTGATGTGTCCATTAAAAATATACACTGCGTTGTGATTGTTCATTCTTATAAAGCACTCCGGGATGTTCAGCTAATTGGATCGCTTGATTGGCTGAACATTGCAAAAATCTAGCGACGTGAATAGAGCATTAGAGAAACCTTTTAACAACAGCACTATTCATCTGTAGCTGGGCAGAAGGAGGATTTTCTGAATGATAAGTTTAACAAAAAAGGCTTAACAAACTACCTTGGGCTAAGACTGCTGGAAATAGTTTTCTGACAGTGCTGCGACCAAAACACTATGACCACAGAGACTAGAGACAGCCATGGGCTCACTGATGAAAGGATGAGTCATATTATCTCTGCATGCTGCATTTAGTCATCTGTAATTAGGTTAAAATAACACCCTCTTTCAGTCATCTCCATTTTGGAAAAACACAATACAGGTTAGACATCTAAAGCTACAGGATGCATCTATAGTATTTTATTTTTTTACATCTTTGCCGTGTTGAATTCTTTATTTTGTTATTTTTGAAATTATTTTTGGGAAAATTGGAAGACATTGAAAGCTATTTTTTAGTTTCAAATCTAAAGACACAAAATATATTAATGCCAAGCGGGTTTAGATGATGATTTTCTAATAAGGTCATATACAGAGGGGAAAAAATATTTAGTCAGCCACCATTTGTGCAAGTTCTTACACTTAAAAAGATGAGAGAGGACTGTAATTGACATCATAGATAGACCCCAACTATGAGAGACAAAACGAGAAAACAAATCCCGAAAATCATATTGTCTGATTTGGAAAGAATTTATTTGCAAATTATGGTGGAAAATAAGTATTTGGTCACCTACAAACAAGCAAGATTTCTGTCTCTCACAGACCTGTAACTTCTTCTTTAAGAGGCTCCTCTGTCCTACACTCATTACCGGTAGTAATGGCACCTCTTTGAACTTGTGATCAGTATAAAAGACGCCTGTCCGCAACCTCAAACAGTCACACTCCAAACTCCACTATGGTGAAGACCAAAGAGCTGTCGAAGAACACCAGAAAAAAATTGTAGTCCTGCACCAGACAGTGAAGAGTGAATCTGCAATAGGCAAGCAGCTTGGTGTGAAGAAATCAATTGTGGGAGCAATAATTAGAAAATGGAAGACATACAAGACCACTGATAATCTCCCTCCATCTGGGGCTCCAGCTCCATGCAAATTCTGACCCCGTGGGGGTCAAAATGATCACAAGAACGGTGTGCAAAAATCCCAGAACCACACGGGGGATCTAGTGAATGACCTTCAGAGAGCTAGGACCAACGTAACAAAGGCTACCATCAGTAACACACTATGCCGCCAGGGACTCAGATCCTGCAGTGCCTGACGTGTCCCCCTGCTTAAGCCAGTACATGTCCAGACCTGTCTGAAGTTTGCTAGAGAGCATTTGGATGATCCAGAAGAGTATTGGGAGAATGTCATATGGTCAGATAAAACCAAAGTAGAACTGTTTGATAGAAACACAACTCGTCGTGTTTGGAGGAGAGAGAATACTGAGTTGCATCCAGGGGCGTAACTAGAGAAGCCTGGGCCCCATAGCGAACTTTTGGATGGGGCCCTCGCTCCCCCCCCTCTTGCTCACCTCCCTGATCACGAACATTTATCAGGACATGCTGTTAGATAATACAAGGGGTGAATACCTCACCATACATATCACTATCATACTGCTACCAAACAAATCCCACTATGCCAAGACCAATATTACCAATAACCCATTACAAAAGGAACCTGATTATACCGTCAGAACATGACCAAAAGTGACTAAATAATTACCCCTACACTATTACTGATCAGTACACAAAGACCAAAAATTTACCTTCATATAGTGACCATATAGTGGTAGACACCAGTGTAAACAGGCTCTGCAGACTGTATATAACCACCATACAGTGACCATATTAGTGGAAAAGGACACCTCTGCAGTGTAACCCACAGGCCTATTGAGCCCCTTGAAAATTTTTTAACCACCATACAGTGACCAATAGTGGTAGCACCAGTGTACACAGGCTCTGCAGACTGTATATAACCACCATACAGTGACCATATAGTGGTAGACACCGATATACAGGTGCTTTGCAAAAATGTTTATTACATTTAGGGCCTCACAGGTGACGTCTTGTCTGAAGTGTCGTTCACTTTCGTTTTTTCTTCTCTATTCGGTCCAGATCTTCCATGATGACTTACTCCGTCCCACCAATCTTTCCCTGTAGAATTTACAAACAAACACCTGAAGACTCCTCACTTTTTTTTATCATTTTCCCAACTGAGTGCCCCCTCCCCCATGTACAAACGCCCCATTTATAATGGCCCAAATGGTAAGAATTACTCCCTGGTAATTATGGGGCACCCCCAGTCAGTATGTAGGTACAACAGGGCCCCCGGGCGGTAGCTTGGCACCCACGGGCAGTAGCTAGGGGAGACGTAGGCAGCTTCGGGCCCCCGGGCGGTAGCTTAGGGTTCCCATGTAAATAGAATAGGGCCCTCTGTAGATTAGGGCCCCTTGTAGACGAATAGTCCCCCGTAGATTAGGGCCCCCTTGTAGCAGAATATCCCCCTGTGATCAGGGCCCCCATGTAGGCAGAATAGTCCCCCCCGTAGATTAGGGCCCCCTTGTAGTCAGAATTGTCCCCCCCCCCCGTAGATTGGGGCCCCCTTGTAGACAGAATAGTCCCCCCCCCGTAGATTAGGGCCCCCTTGTAGGCAGAATAGTCCCCCCGAAGATTAGGGCACCCTTGTAGGCAGAATAGTCCCCCCTCTAGTTATTAGGGCTCCCTGTAGGCATAGTTCCCCCCCCAGTTATTAGGGCCCCTGTAGGCATATCACCCCCCACATTTAATAGGGCCCCCTGTTAGTTTAGTTCCCCCCCAGAAATAGAGCCCCCTGTAGGTATAGTTTCCCCCCCAGTTAATAGTGCCCCCTGTGGGTATAGTTTCCCCCCCAGTATTCGTGCCCCCTTTCGGTATAGTTTCCCCCCAATAATAGTGCCCCCCTGTAGGTATAGTTTTCCCCCCCAATAATATTTGCCCCCTTGTAGGTTATAGTCCCCCCCAGTAATAGGGCCCCCTGTGGGTTATAGCCCCCCCTGTAATAGAGGCCCCCTGTAGGTATAGCCCCCCAATAATAGAGCCCCCTTGTAGGTATAGTCCTCCCCCCAGTAATAGGGCCCCCTGTAGGTATAGACCCCCCCGTAATGGGGCCCCCTTGTAGGTAAAAGACCCCCCCAAGTAATAAGCCCCCTTGTAGGTATAGACCCCCCCAGAAATTTGGGGCCCCTCCTGTTAGGTATAGACCCCCCCCCCAGTAATAGAGCCCCCTTGTGGGTATAGACCCCCCCCAGTAATAGGGCCCCCTTGTAGGTATAGATCCCCCCCCAGTAACAGGGCCCCTTGTAGGTATAGACCCCCCCCCCCATAACAGCCCCTTGTGGTATAGACCCCCCTAATAGGGGTGGGCCCCCCTGGCCCTTTGAAGGGTATAGACCCCCCCAGTTAATAGGGCCCCTTGTAGAGGTATTATCCCCCCCCAGGACCCCTGGTAGTATAGGGAACCCCTTGTAGGTATAGCCCCCCCCAGTAAATAGGCCCCCTTGTAGGTATGAACCCCTCCCCCCAGTAAAAAAGGCCCCTTGTAGGTATAACCCCCCCCCCCAGTAATGGCCCCTTGCAGGTAGACCCCCCCACCCCCCCCCCCAGTAATAGGGCCCCTTGTAGGTATAGACCCCTCCCCAGTATAGGCCCCGTAGTATAACCCCCCCAGTAATGGGCCCCTTGTAGTATAGACCCCCCCCAGTAATAGGCCCCCTTGTATAAAAACCCCCCCAGTAATGGCCCCCCTTTAGTTATTACCCCCCGTCCCCTTGGGTATCCCCCCCCTAAAGCCCCCTTTAGGTAAGACCCCCCCCCCCCCCCACCCCCCCCCCCCCCCCCCCCCCCCCCCCCCCCCCCCCCCCCCCCCCCCCCCCCCCCCCCCCCCCCCCCCCCCCCCCCCCCCCCCCCCCCCCCCCCCCCCCCCCCCCCCCCCCATAATAAAGCCCCCCGTAGTTAACTTATGGCCCCCCCCCCCCTCCCCCCGGGGTCCCCGTCCCCTCCCAGCCCCAAGCCTGCTACTTTAGGCTTGGGGCCGAGGACAGGAAGCTCAGAAGGCGGCGTGGTGACGTCACTTCCGCCACGCCGCCTGCAGAGCTAGGTACGGCAGGGGCAGGGAGCGCACAGCTCTCCCTGCTCCGCGTTCATCTTAATTGTATGCGCGTCGCACGGATGTGCATACAATTAAGAGAGCCTCTGTGAATCAAGGGTGCGGAGCCTGCCAGCGGCGGCGGGCCCCCCCCCCCGGCTTCACAGATCGGCCCCGCAGCTCTGCACCCGCCGCAGTGAACTGTTGTGTTCACTGCCGGCGGGCCCAGGAGAGGCATCACCGGGGTAGCAGCGGTGATAGCAGCTGCCCCGGGACCGCGGGGCCCCCCCAAGCCACCAGGCCCCGTAGCAACTGCTACCCCTGCAGTTACGCCCCTGGTTGCATCCAAAGAACACCATACCTATGTGAAACATGGGGTGGCACATCATGCTTTGGGGCTGTTTCTCTGCAAGGAGATTGATCCTGTACATGAAGAATGAATGGGGCCATGTATAGGGGAATTTGACGCAAACCTCCTTCCATCAGAAAGGGCATTGAAGATGAAATGTGGCTGGATCTTTCAGCATGACAATGATCCCAAGCACACCACCAGGGCCACGAAGGAGTAGCATCATAAGAAGTATTTCAAGGTCCTGAAGTGGCCTCGCCAGTCTCAAGATCTCAACCCCATAGAAAACCTTTGGAGGGAGTTGAAAGTCCATGTTGCCCAGCGACAGCAACAAAACATCACTGCTCTAGAGGAGATCTTCATGGAGGAATGGGCCAACATACCAGCAACAGTGTTTGCCAAACCTTTTGAAGACTTACAGAAAACTTTTGTCCTCTGTCATTGCTAAAAAAGGATATATAACATAAGTATTGAGATGAACTTTTGGGTTTTTGACCAAATACTTATTTTCCCCATTTAAAGTGCAAATAAATTTCTTTCCAAATCAGACAATGTGATTTTCTGGATTTGTTTGCTCATTTTGTCTCTCATAGTTGAGGTCTGTCTATTACAGGCCTCTCTCATCTTTTTAAGTGGGAGAACTTGCACAATTGTTGGCTGATAAATACTTTTTTCCCCACTGTATAATTGTATTAGTATAACACACACTTGCTAGTAAACTAAATAGTTTCCATTATCCTGGAAAGCTTTTTAGATGCTTAGACTAATTAGAGTTCATACAGGAGTGTGCATGACAAAAACAAAATGAGTCTCTCTGCTGGTGCTGGTTCACGCCATCACACCTCTCTTTCCCTGAATATGCTGACATAAAAATAAAGAAAAGCCTATACTGAGCACAAATAGTCATGTCTGCTGTACTAAGGAGCCAAGAAAATTATAAATCTTTTATTGGAAAAATTAGGAAACCGTAAGAGCTTTTGTTTGAAATGTGTAGACTATGTTACTTCTCTTTTACATACCTTTCTATCTGTTTATTACTTGTGACCACTGCTTTTGCATATGTTTAGTGACTTTATGGCTTTTTTTAAATAAAGTCTTCACACTTTTATATGGTAATCAGTGCCAATGTTTCCTAATTTTTCCAGTGACTCCTGTTGTGCATTACAGAAGGATGGTGAGCTGTTCATTTTGTTTGTTATATACATGTAAATCTATGATTATGGTTTTGAGCAGAAAGGTCCTCGTAGGACATTACCTAGATATTCCTTATTGAAATACTTATTGCAATAAAGGTTAGAAAAAGGATTTTCTCAAACTGAAACCCCTTGGAGTATAAAATTGGATAACTTGCTACTTAGTTCTAAATACCTCAGATAAAACCATGCATAAACATTGCAACACATACCATATGTTAATTGTGGTGGTAAGAAAAAATAGATCTGCATTTTTGAAGAAAAAAGTGCTTCTCTAATCCATCTTAATGAAGTATAGTATTGTAGCTCAGCCCTATTCTAGCAACCATGGACCATTTGCTATGTCTGGGATGCATGAGTATCATAATATACAGTGGGAACAGAAAGTATTCAGAACCCTTTAAATTCTTCACTCTTTGTTTCATTGCAGCCATTTGGTAAGATCAGAAAAGTTAATTTTTTTTACTCATTAATGTACACTCTGCACCCCATCTTGAAAGAAAAAAAAAACAGAAATGTAGATATTTTTGCAAATTTATTAAACAAGAAAAACTGAAAAATCACATGGACTTAGGTATTCAGACCCTTTGCTCAGTATTGAGTAGAAGCACCCTTTTGAGCTAGTACAGCAATGAATCTTCTTGGGAATGATGCAACAAATTTTTAACACCTGGATATGGGGATCCTCTGCCACTCTTCCTTGCAGATCCTCTCTAGTTCCCTCAGGTTGGATGGTGAACATTGGTGGACAGCCATTTTCAAGTCTCTTCAGAAATGCTCAACTGGGTTTAGGTCAGGGCTCTGGATGGGCCAGTCAAGAATGGGCACAAAGTTGTTCTGAAGCCACTGCTTTGTTATTTTAGCTGTGTGCTTAGGGTCATTGTCTTGTTGGAAGATGAACCTTCGGTCCAGTCTGAGGTCCAGAGCACTCTGGAAGAGGTTTTCATCCAGGATATCTCTGTACTTGGCCACATTCATCTTTCCTTCAATTGACACCAGTCATCCTGTCACTGCAGCTGAAAAACACCCCCATAACATGATGCTGCCACCACATTTCACTGTTGGGATTGTATTGGGCAGGGGACAAGCAGGGCCTGGTTTTCTCCTCGCATACCGCTTAGAATTAACACCAAAAAGTTCAATCTTTATCTCATCAGACCAGAGAATCTTATTTCTCATAGTCTGGGAGTCCTTCATGTGTATTTTTGCAAACTGTGTGCAGGCTTTCATATGTCTTGCACTGAGGAGAGGCTTCCGTCAGCATACTCTGCCATAAAGACACGACTGGTGGAGGACTGCAGTGATAGTTGACTTTGTGGAACTTTCTCCCATCTCCCTACTGCATCTTTGGAGCTCAGCCACAGTGATCTTGGTGTTCTTCTCTACCTCTCTGACCACGGCTCTTCTCCAACGATTGCTTATTTTGGCTGGACGGCCAGGTCGAGGAAGAGTTGTGGTCATCTCAAACTTCTTCTATTTAAGGATTATGGAGGAAACTATGCTCTTAGGAACCTTGAGTGCTGCAGAAATTATTTTGTAACCTTGGCTAGATCTTTGCCTTGCCACAATTCTGTCTCTGAGCTCCTTGGGCAGTTCCTTAGACCTCATGATTCTCATGTGCTCTGACATGCACTGTGAGCTGTGTGCTTTATATAGACAGGTGTACCTTTACTAATCAAGTCCAATCAGTTTAATTTAACATAGCTGGACTCCAATGAAGCAGTAGAACCATCTCAAGGAGGATCAGAAGGAAATAGACCGCATGTGATTTAAATATTATTGTCACAGCAAAGGGTCTGAAAACTTATGACCATGTGATATTTCAGTTTTTCTTGTTTAATAAATTCACAAAAATATCTAAGCTTCTGTTTCTTTTCTTTTAAGATGGGGTGCAGAGTGTACATTAATGAGCAAAAAAAATGAACTTTTTTGATCTTACCAAATGGCTACAATGAAACAAAGAGTGAAAAATGTAAAGAGATCTGAATACTTTACCAACTGTAAGTGAAAGATCAGTATTATCAACCTTATCCAGTGAATAAGGCTAGAAGACCTAGTGTAAGTTATATAATTACATAGTTTGTAAGGCCTAAAAAGGACAGACATTCATCCAGTTCAGCCTATTCTGCTATAGTGTTGATCCAGAGCAAGGCAACCTTTCCCCACCCCCATGAGATAAAAGCCAATTGTCCTCAGTTTAGGGAAAAAATTCATTCCCGACTCTAATCTTGCAATCCGAATAAATACCTGGATCAACGACCCTTCTCCAGAATCATAGTCACTATAAATTGTTATATTATTACACTCTAGAAATGCATCCAGACCCTTTTTGAACTCTGTTAGTGAACTCACCATTAGTTCCTCTGGCAGAGAATTCCACAGTCTCACTGCTCTTACAGTAAAGAATCCCCTTCTGTGTTTATGTGGAGACTTTCTTTCCTCAAAACGTAGAGGATGCTCCCTTGTTCTACTTACAATCCTGGGTATAAACAGATCTTGGGAGGGATCTTTATTTTCACCTGTGATATATTTAAATGTATTTGTTATGTCTCCCTGAAACAATCTTTTCTCTAAACTAAATAACCCTAATCTTGCTAATCTTTCTGGGTACTTGTCACGGTCCGTGCCATGTTCCTGTCCTACGCTGCGGCCTCAGCTGTCGCCGTGTGCATTCCTGACGCCACTGCTTGCCCGCCTGCAGTTGCTGTGCGGCTTTTCCCATGCTGGCCATGCTGCTCCTCCATCTTGGCTGCTGCCCTGACTCCTTGTTGCTCTGTAAAGGGCGGCAGCCACATCTTCCACTCATTTATTCCCACAGTGTGCAACGGGGTTGGGCTTCCTCTACCAATCCCCTTCCACCTGTGTGGTTATAAGCCTGCTTTTCCCTACACTCCCTGCCTGATCCTTGTTGTTGCATGTTGTGTCATTAGTGGCTCTTGTTGTGCTGTTGTTGCTGTGTGTTTTCTTATCTTGTTTGATAGTAGTCCGGAGTGCACAAGTTTTCTTGTTTGTGTCCTTATGGTATTCCTTATATTTGGTTAGTCTCTATGTTGGTCTCCTTGTGTCTGTGTCTGAGTTTCCTTTCCTTGTTTTCTGCCTGTGTTCTTGCCCTGGTCGTACCTTGGTTCCTTACCTGAGTTTAGCTTTAGTCTCTGCTTATGTTCTTGTTGTTGTTTCCAGTCTGTATTGTTCCTTTGCCTTACGTTTAACCTTCCTGGTTGGCATCCGTTTTGTCCTGTCTTTGTTTGTTTATACCTGCACATATCTATCCCTAGTCTACTTTATCTTTGATCCTATTCTGTTGGTGCCTACCTTTGGTACTTCTGGCCTGTCTGCTCAGCTGCCACTGCTAGGGACTGCTCTGAGGTCGCACCTGGCAGCTGTTGGGGTAAGCCATCCTTACCATCAAAGGCTCTGTGAAGATGCCTGACGGCCGCTTAGTCACGCCCCCTCGGAGCAAGCCCGGCAGTGGTCCAGTGGGTCCACTTTCCGCTTTACCCGCTCATCCGTTACAGTACTGCAGTCTATTCCGATCTTTTATTACTTTCGTTGATCGCCTTTAAACCTGTTCAAGCTCTACAATGTCTTTCCTGTGCACTGGTGCCAAAAAACCGTACACAATATTCCATGTGTGGTCTAACAGTGACTAACAGTGGTCAATACAGTGACTTGTATAATGGGAGAATAATGTTCTCATCATGTGAATCTATGCCCCTTTTAATACATTCCATAATCCAATTTGCCTTGGCAGCTGCTGCCTAAGACTGGCTGCTACAATTAGTTTACTGTCCACTAGGATTTCCAAGTCCTTCTACTGGTCACTTTTTCACAGCGTTTTTTCTTTTAACAAGTAGTCATGGAATGATTTTTCATTCCCATGTGCATAACCTTCCATTTATCCATGTTAGATCTTATCTGCCACTTCTCTGTCCAGGCCTCCAACTTATCCAGATCCTTTTGTAATAAAACATTATATTCTATTGTGTTAATTGCTTTGCAGAGCTTAGTATCATCTGCCAAGATTGATATTCTACTGCGCAATCCTTCTGTAAGGTCATTAATGAATATATTAAAGAGAATAGGGCCCAATACTGAACCATGTGGTACCCCTTTAGTAGAGTTAAATAACATGTGAAAGTCTTTGGCTGTAGCTCACCTCCAAATGCAATTTAGGATACACCTGTTCCACCAGTCTTCATCGTCTGGGCTTTCCTTTCTGCACAGACCGCTATAGTCCACGACCTCAGGACTTTCCAAATGCACACAAATGCGGAAAACAAACTTGATTTCTGCTACTCGGTCCAGCTCAGGTGCAAAAGACGTTCTTTATTATGAAAACGGTACAAAGGGTAAAACATGTTGCTAGCGTGAAGTTCTAACGCATTTCGGCTTAAACAAATTTTGCTCTTGTTCACAACATAACGTGTAATGAAGGAATTTACTCTTTTTATATGGTTTGTGGGTGTGGTATACTAATCTCATTCCCGATACGTCATTTCCTATTATTCTCAGAATTTTGTTCCTTCATTACACGTTTTAAAATCACGTTAAAAAACAAAATGATATACTACTCCATAACAAACATGTGCCTATTTAATAAATATACAACAAGTCATTTCGGAAGTTAAGGACGTTCGGGGCCCTAGCATCTAACTCCAAGATCCAATGAGCCTCACGGAGCCGCACCATATGCTCCCAATCTCAACCTCGTGCCGGTTTTTTCACTTTTTCAATTGCATAGAAACAAAAGAGGTGAGATCTCCTGCATGTTGTTTTTAAAAAATGTTTCACCGCACCTGACTGGTGTGGTTCCCTGTTTTCTAATGCCTAAAAGATGTTCATATATACGGGTTTTTACTTTTCTTATGCTGCTACCGACATATGACATGTGGCAATCAGTGCAGTGTATCAGATACACCACATGGTGGCTATCGCAATTTATGAATTGTTTTATATTGTAGCTTTTTTCATCTGTATTGGATTTAAAAGTAACCACTTTTTGTGTGTATTGACACATATTACACCTTTTGCCACCACAAGGATAAAAACCTTTAAGTGAGAGCCAAGTTTCTGTATTAGTTTTGCTACTGAAATTACTTCTAGAAATTTGGTTACCTATAGTTAAGTTTCTTTTGGGGACACATCTTATTCCCTGATCAATGATCCTAGCCATTGTCTCATCCTGCCTCAAAATGTTTATATTTTTGGAAAAAATCTTTTTTATTTGCCAAAATTCAGAGCTGTATGGCGTAGAAAAAGTTATACTATTATCGCTAACTCTTTTATGTTTATTTTTTGGCACTAACAATTGATAACAATTTTTTTTCTCTTGCTTTTATTTCAGCTTGTTTAATCATTTTTTCTGTGTACCCTCTTTTTATTAATCTTTCTGTTATTTTTTCCACTTCTTTTTGAAAGTCTTCCTGTTCAGAACATGCTCTCTTTGCTCTTATAAATTCGCCTAGCGATATAGCCTTGATGGTATGTATAGAATGATAGCTGTTAGCTCTAAGAATGGTATTACCACTGATAGGCTTGCGATACAGCTTTGTTATTATTTTTCCTTTTTCAACATCGCCCTGAAGCTCCAAATCCAAGAATGGGACCTGTATCCTATCACTATTATGAAATGCAGATTACATATATTGTTATTGACATATGCTATGAAGTCTGGTATGGACGCTACATAACCCCCCCCCCCCCTCCAGATGACCAAAAGGTCATTATGTAGCGCCCATACCAGATTATCCATGTACTAAATGGATTATGAATGTTGAAAATAAATTGACTCTCCCACCAGGCAACAAAAATATTTGCAAAAGTGGGCGATGATGTAGCCCCCATAGGTGCTCATGTGACTTGTATATAAAACGTATCATCAAAAGAAAAATAATTGTTTTGCAACAAAAAATCTATGCTGTCCAAAATAAAAATTTGTAAATTTTCCTCATATGTGCTATAATTTTGAAGATGATATTGGACTGCTACTCTTACTAAATGATAGGGAAGATTAGAATATAGGCTCTCTATATCCAGGCTTATCCATGTATGTTTAGATGTCCACTTGAAATTTTTAAAGGATCTCAAAACCGAAGAACTATCCTTTAGATAACCTGGCAAAGTCTGGACCATTGGTTGAAGGAACCTGTCAATCCATGTGCTTAGATGCTCGCTGATTCTCCCATTCCCAGAGATAATGGGGCGCAAGTCCGGGGGAAATTTATTTTTGTGAATTTTCGGTACCCCATATAAGATGGGGGTTCTAGGATTATTTGTTTCCAAAAATTTTCGTTGTTTTTCAGTGATCACACCCAGGCTAATGCCCTCATCAATTAATCGTGAGAATTTTAATTGTATGTCATTTATGGGATCACTTTTTAGTAAGTGATAAGTCTGTTTGTCACTTAAGATTTTATTAATCTGTTTTACATATAATCCTGTGTCCATTACGGCTATGCAGCCCCCCTTATCTGCTTTTTTTTACTACAAGATTAGTGTTTCCCTTTAATTCATTCAATGCTCTATATTTCTCATTAGTTAAATTACACTTTTTCTTTTTTTTGCTATTTTTCAACATTTTGAGGTCTCGCTCCATAGTAGATTGAAAAGCTTCCATCGCATTTATTCTGGATTTGAGGGGATAAAATTTTGGATTACTTGTAACCTGTTTTATTTCATTTGCATGAATCTTATGTACATCTGAACTATCCTCCATTTCTCTGAGTATTTTTAAAGCTTACTGTTCATTGAACATAAGATTATCATATTCATTTATTATCTCCTGTGTGTTTGCATATTCACTTGTCAAAATGTAAACATTAGGTTCTGCAAAAAAATGTTTTTTAACAGTGAGTGATCTTACAAAACGATTTACATCTAACAAAGTAAAAACTCGTATATATGAACATCTTTTAGAAATTAGAAAACGGCAACCACACCAGTCAGGTGCGGTGAAACATTTTTTAGAACAACATGCAGGAGATATCACCTCTTTTTGTTTCTATGCAATTGAAAAAGTGAAAAAATTGGAACGAGGTGGAGATTGGGAGCATATGGTGTGGCTCCGTGAGGCTCATTGGATCTTGGAGTTAGATGTTAGGGCCCCGAACGGCCTAAACTTCCTAAATGACTTGTTGTATATTTATTAAATAGGCACATGTTTGTTATGGAGTAGTATATCATATTGTTTTTAACGTGATTTTAACACGTATAATGAAGGATCAAAATTCTGAGAATAATAGGAAATGACGTATCGGGAATGAGATTAGTATACCACACCCACAAACCATATAAAAAGAGTCATTCCTTCATTATACGTTATGCTGTGAACAAGGGCGAAATCTGTTTAAGCCCGAAACGCGTTAGCATTTCACGCTAGCGACATGTTTTTACCCTCTTTACTGTTTTCATAATAAAGAACGTCTTTTGCACCTGAGCTGGACTGAGTAGCAGAAATCAAGTTTGTTTTCCGCATTTGTGTGTACCCCTTTAGTAACAGGGATCCAGTCTGAGTATGTACCATTAATCACCACTCTTTGTTTCCTGTCACTGAGCCAGTTACTTACCCACTTGCAAACATTTGCCCCAGTCCAAGCATTCTCATTTTACTTATCAACCTTTAATGTGGCACAGTATGAAATGCTTTAGAAAAACCTAGCTATATGACATCTAATTCCTCACCGAGCCATTTTAGAACTAACTTCCTCATAGAAGCTGATGAGACTAGTTTCACAGGACCGATCCTTAATAAACCCATGCCGAAACAGCATTATACATTTATTTTCAGTGAGATACTCCAGTATAGCATCTCTTAGAAAACCTTTAAACATTTTACCTACAACAGAGTTCAAACCTACCGGCGTGTAGTTTCCAGGATCACTTTTTGACCCCTTTTTGAATATTGGCACCACATTTGCTTTTTGCCAATCCATTGGGACATACCTAGTTACTATGCAGTCCATTAATATTAAGAATAAGGGCCTGTCTATCAAATTACTTAATACCCTTAGTACACGGGGGTGTGTATCGTCAGGACTGGTGATTTTTCTATTTTAATCTTCTTAAGGAGGAGCTGCACTTCTTCCTGGGTTAGACAAGAAACATTTAAGGTAGAATTTACATCATCCCTCTTCCCATCCACACTAATGTCATTTTTCTCAGTAAATATGGTGGAGAAACAATTGTTTAATAGATTTGCTTTCTCCTCACCGCCCTCTACAATACCTCCCTCACTACTTTTCAAATGGTCAACATTTTCAGTTTTAATCTTTTTACTATATATAGTTAAAAAAATATTTTGGGGTTAGTTTTAGTCTCTTTGGCAATCTGCCTGTCTCTAGCTTTGCCGTCTTTATCATTTTTTTACATATTTTATTTTTTCCCTTATAATAATTTGTTAGCGCCTCTTCACTGCCCTCCTGTTTTAGCAGCTGAAACGCTTTCTTTTTGCTATTTACTGCCTCCTTCACATCTCTGTTTACCACATTGTTTTTTTCCTGCCTCTAATCACTTTATTTCCATAACATATGTACCTCTCACAGTGAGCACGTAAGAAGTTGTTTTTAAAAATCTCCTATTTATTAATGGTTCTTCTATTTTTAAACACCTTGTCCCAGTCGTTTAGGGCCTCTCTAAGCAGATTAAAATTAGCCTTCCTGAAATTGAATGTTTTTGTGGCTCCTCAACAAAATACTTTATTGAAGGATAAATGGAAGTGTATTATATTGTGGTCACTATTTCCTAGGTGCCCCCCAACCTGAACCTTTGTTACTCTTTCAGTTCTGTTAGTCAACATTGGGCCTTTCCTCTACTCGAGTCCTGCACCAGTTGGGAAACCTGTTTCCTTTATGAGCACTACATGTTTCAGTTTCCCAGTTTATTTCTGGGAAATTGAAGTCACCCATAATAACCGCATCATTATGATTATCTGCTTCATGTATTTGTCTGAGGAATACATCTTCTATGGGTTCTGTTACATTTGGTGGTCTATAGCAGACCCTCTAATAGAATTTTATTATTATTGTTATCATCCCCATGTATATCTATTGTAGCGCCTCACTCACGCTTGGACGCCCTGCGGGACCGTCCTGGGGGTACTTGGCTCCTGGATCGCCGCTTTGGTAAGCGAATCGGCACTCGGACACAATGCATCATTTTAACCCTGGCCTCAGCCAGCTTTATTGAGGCTCAGGAAAAGACAAACAATAAACAAACAAAACCTCGGCCCTCTAGCCACTACCTAAACTTAAGTAGAGAACCCTCTCTAACATTAGTTGGACCTACTGCCCCAAGCGTCCAACACCGCCACTTATATTACACCCCGTCTCCTACTGGGTTCCGGCTTTCCCTAAGCCTCGGGGGCCAAAGCCTCCTGCAAGCTCCACTGCCACTCTAAACTGCAGATGGCAGACCACGCCCCCCTGATTACCTGGAGCAGCAGGCTTTTGTAGGCCTCCAAGGCCATGCCAAAACATGTGCTGGAACAGGGAACAGGGTAGTGGGAAAATGGGGAGTAGACACCCACCCGAGACATTGTCTACTCCAATAAGAGCCGACCCCAGAACGGGCTGAAAAGCCAAGCTAACGATCCACCTTTGCCAACCCCTTAGTGTGGCTGAAAAATACAATGACCGGCTCCTATTCCACCAAGGCCACATATCCTTGGTGGCATGTGGCATATACCACTCTGGGATATCTCCACCTAGTGGCAGAAACAGGCAACTACATGTAGCCTGTCCGCCACACTATCCATCAGTACTCCACTGGTTCATTTCCTGTATCTATATCTATCCATAGTGTTGACTTCAGACAGGATGTTACATAAATACATACACCTCCCCCTTCCAATCTCTTCTAAATAGACTGTAACCCTGTGAGTTAACTGCCCAGTCATAGTCTCAACCAGCCATGTCTCAGTTTTACCCACTATGTCATATTTTTCTTCACAGCAATAAATAATTCTAGTTCATTTATTTTGTTGGTGAAACTCCTGGCATTGGTCAGCATGCAATTTAGAGGTTTTTTGGTTTTCAATATATGAACCCTGTCCTTATTAACGCGTCCTACCCCGCCTCCCTCCACTGACCCCCTTACTAATTCCCGGCTCTCTATCTTCACTATCTTGCGCGCTATATGTGTAGTTGTCCTCTCCCAGTCCTTAGTTCAAATACTCCGTTAACTTCCATTTTGTCCCCCAATACAGCTGTACCCTCCCCTTTTAGATGCAGCCCATCCCTAGCATAGACTCTGTAGCCAAGACAGAAGTCTGCTCAGTTCTCCAGAAACCCAAATTTCTCTTTCCTACCCCAATTTTTAAGCCACTTATTCACTTCCCTAATTTCTCACTGCCTCTCTGGCGTTGCCTGTGGTACAAGTAGTATTTCTGAAAATATTTCTTTGGAGGTCCTTGTCTTGAGCTTTTGACCTAAGTCCCTGAAATAATTTTTAAGGACACTTCACCTGCATCTTTGTCATTGGTGCTAATGTGCACGAAGACAGCAGGATTCAAACCCACCCCCACCAGAAATCTGTAAACCGATCCCGTATGTCAAACTCAGGCCCAAAGTAAACGATACTGTCAATTTCCCGGGTCTTTTGACAGATCCCCTGTTGTTCCTCAGTAATGGACCCCCAACTATCAGCACCTGTCAAACTGCCCGCATCCTTTTCCCCCACCTTATGGAACAAAAAAGGAAATGTTTGTGCTGCAGTGCTATTTCTTAACTAAACCCCCCCTCACCCTCCATGGCAAATTTTTTGGGGGTGTGTCAGATGGGACTAGCCTCCCTAAAAACTTTCCCTTACCCCGTTTCTGTCAACTAATTGCTCCCCTCATTTCCCTGCACCCCCGTTTTGTCATTCCCCCCTGCTCTACCCCGTGGGTTGCTCGTGAGCAGCAGACTTTTTCGAATTTGGCAATGGTTTCAATTTTGGGAAACTTGTTTTAGATCCAGGATTCGGGCTTCAAAAATTGTAAGTGTGCAACTCTCGAAGCAGTATGCCCCTCAAATGTCTGTTCAAAGATTGCATATTTTTGAAGGATGTGCATGGACGTCCTGCAATCATGGGCAAATGGGGATATTACAAAGCGGGGACACCGCATAGAAAAAATTAAATTTCAAAATTGTCCTTTCTAAACTCCCCAAATTTAAAGTCCCTCAATCGTAAGTCCCACATTTTAGACAAAAACACACCTTGGATACAAAACACTCACAAGCTACGACCACTTTTCTACAGTTTAAGTTGGGTCTATATACATGTAAAAATCCCAACCAAAAATCTGACGGCATTTTGACATTGCTGAACAGTGGCAGGAACGCAATTTTTAGCAGATTTGCCCAAAAACCGCAGTCGGTTTTCGGATTTCCTGTCGGCCCGTACAATTGAATGTACGGGAAATGCGGAATCTGCCCGAATTGTTGATTTCCACCTGGTTTTTAAACCCTTAAAGACCTAGGATTTTTTTTTGGTTGACACGTTCGTTTTTTCCTCCTTGCTTTCCAAGAGCCATAACTTTTTATTTTTCCATCTACATAGACACATGAGTGCTTTTATTTTGCGGGTAAAGATGTACTTTTTGATGGTGTAATTTAGCCTACCATAGCATATACTGGGAAACCGCAGAAAAATACTAAGGAGGGCAAAATGTGAAAAAAGTACTTGCGCAATGTTTGGGCGGGGGGGGGGAGGTTTTTCAAGTTCATTCTCGGTTATAAGTGATATTTTTTCTGTTTTTTCAGGTTGATACAAAATTGGCAAAACCAAATAGTCGGGTTTTTATTATATTTTTGGTACCGTAAAAAAATTTTATTTTTTTAAAATTTTTGCCGGGCAAATTTTTGTGCCCAAAAATTTTTGAAGACACTTGGGGCTTAAGTAAGGGTGCATTGTTTGAAGGCTGAAGTGTGTACATTCTATTGGTAGCAGTTTGAAATACATGAGACTTTGGACATTTTTTTCTTCTACAGTGTTCAGCATACAGGATAAATGATGTTATATTTTAATATATCGGAATTTTTCAAATGCAGCGGTACCAGATATGTGTAACATTTTGTATTATTTTATTTATTTGTAAAATGGCAAAAGGGGGGGATTTTAATGTATATAATTAAATTTTTTTTCAAATTTAAATTATTTTTTTTGAACTTTAACCCCTTCCTGGGCTTTGGGACGGGTTTCATTGTCCTAGCGGGGAAATGGGGTTTCCCCCAATGGCGTTTGTATACGTCTTTAGATCCTTGGGCTCACGACGGGGCCCCGCACGGGTGCGAAATGGGCCAGCGGTTTATTTTCCCCCTGGGGCCCCAGGCGCTTAACCCGCGGCCCAAATGAGCTCGGCCTTTTGGGGGTTTAAAAACTTCTTTTTCTTAAACCCGTCATGGTTTTGCGATAATTTAAAACCCGGCAGGAGGAGGGACTCTCCCGCCCACAATCGGCGCAGTAACGGTACTCTGCGCCTCTACTTTTTCAGCTCCGGGTTCCCCCGGGGGCTGTCTGAATTGAAACCCGGGGAGTCTTGGGGACGTCATTTGCCCACATGCATTGTGGGATTTGGGGATTGGGAGTTACCATGGCGGGCCAGTACAAGGAGCAAATGGGGGGAAATGAAAAAAATTTAAAAAATAAAAAAAATAAAAAACCAAAAACAAAAAAAAAAAATAAAAAAAATGGTTTTATCATTTTTCCCCTTTTCAAAACCCCAATCCCCCCCAAAAAAGATCAAAAATAAAGTACCAATATTTGATATCGCCAGGCAAACAACCCACCCTTTAAAACCCGTAAAATTATTAACCCATAAGGAGAAACCGTTTAAAAAAAAAAAAAAAAAACAGTCACGATTTTCGATTTTTGTTTTATCCCCCCAGCCAAAAAATGGAAAAAAAAGGATAAAAAAAAATTTTTAAATGCCAAAGTTGGAACCCTTTAAAAAAGTCAGTTCATCCCCCAAAAAAAAGTTTTTACACAGCTTTGTATTCGGAAAAATAAAAAGTTATGGCTCCCCAAAGACGGCAATGCATAAATATTGTTTTATAAAAATTTAAAAAAACCCCAATTTTTTTTTTTTTTTAAAATGCTTCAAAAAAAAAAAATATATATAAATTGGGTTTTGTGTAACTATCGAGCCAAAAGGTAAAAATAATTTGGGCATGGATACGGGACGGGGAGCGCTGTTAAAAAAAAAAAACCTACTAGGATTGCGTATTTTTTCCCCTGCCTTCCAAAAAAACGGATTTAAAAATGATCAAAAACTCTTGTCCCCCCAAAAAAGATTTCCATTAAAAACGAAAATCAAACCCCAAAAATCAAGCCCCCTTTAAAAGCTCCATAAAATAGAAAAATAAAAAAGTTATGGCTCCAGAAACCCCATGGTGATGCAAAAACGTGTTTTTCCTTTTTGAAAAAAAATGTTTTTATTGTGTACAAGCAGTAAAACATTAAAAAAAATACAAATTTGGTTAAACGCTTTTAAACGTATCAACCCGCCCGAGTAAAATATTATGTCATTTATCTGCACGGGGACCGCTGTAAAAAAAAAAATTTAAAAAAACTAAAGGAAAGCTGTATTTTGTTTAAAATGCCTCAAAAAAAACCTTAATAAAAAATTGAGCAAAGCACCCCATAAGGTACTAAAAAAAAACGTCAACCCTCCTGCAAAAAAAAAGCCCCCAAAACAGCTCCTTTACAGAAAAAATGAAAAAATTATGGCCCTTTTAGAAAAGGCAAAAAAAAAAAAAATTTTTTTTTTGACCTAAATTTCCCATTGTGTAAAAATAAAAAAACCCTAAAAAAACTATATAAAATTTTATTCAAATTTTAAAATTTTGCCGACCAACATAAAAAGTTATCCCGTCATTTACACTGCACTGAAACCCGGAAAATTGAAGCCCAAAAAAACAATGCGTTTTTTCCTTCCCATTTTCATGGGCCCCTTTCCCAAAAAAAAACAATGGAAAAACCTGTGGGGGCCCCCAAAAATTTAAAGTACAACCCCCAGAGGGGAGCCAGAAAGGGGTTCAATCCAAAATTTGGGGGACCTTTTTTGGGAAATTTTCACCTATTCTGGTATTTGGGGGTTTGCAAATTTCGAAAACGGCCCCACCAAAATCTGCCCTTCCAAAAGCCCCAAAAAACACTCCCTCCTTTATATTCCTGACCCTGTGGGCCCAAAAAAGCAGTTTACACCCCCCAGGGGGGTATTGCCAAATTGGGGAAGAAATTGCATAACAAAATTTTTGGTGCTTTTTTCCAGGATTCATTGTAAAAAAAATAAACATTTTCAGCTAAAATTGCAGATTGTTGGAAAAAAAAAATTGTTTTCATTTTCACAGCCTAATGCTAAAAAAATTTGTGAAACACCTGTTGAGTCGATCTACTCACTACACCCCTGGATATATTTCTTAAGGGGTGTAGTTTCCAATATGGGTCTTTTTAGGGTGTTCTTTAAAAGTTTTCCCACAGGGTCAAAAAAGGGCTTTAAAAAACAATTGGTAATAAAATGAAACTCATGGTCAGTTGGTGCTCCTACTATTCTGGGGCTTTGGTTGAAACAAATAGCGCACTAGGGCCACATATGGGATATCTCTGAACACCCGCAGAATCTTGGGAATCAATGTTAAGTTGCATTTCCCTGAAACATATCTACCGTTTTTCTTGTGAATAATGGATAAAAATTGAAAATCACAAAAAAAATAAAATTTTGAAATTTCACCTCCACTTTGCTTTTAATTCCTGTGAAACACCTAATGGGTTAATTTCATTCCCAAATTCTGTTTTGAATACTTTAAGGGAGTAGTTCTAAAACTGAAGTCATTATGGGGGGACCTAACAACAGGCCAATCAAAGTCACGTTAGAACTGGACTGGTCCCTAAAAAAATTTATATTTCAAATTTTATTTAAAATTTGAAATTACTACTAAATTTCGAAGCCCCCTAATGTCATTAAAAAAAGACATTCAAAAAACATTATGCCAACCTACAGTAGACATATGGTAGATGCTAGTTATAAACTATTTTGAGTGTAATAACTATCTGTCTTCCATGCAGAAATTTTTGAAGTTTAAAATTGGTATATTTTTCACAAATAAACAAGCACTTTTTGGACCAAAATTTCTTACTGTCTTAAAGCACAATGTGTCACGCGAAAACAATCTCTGAATCACATGAATAGGTAAAAGTGTCAAAAAGTTATTCTCGCATAAAGTGACAGATGCCAGATTTCAAAAATGGGGCTCTGTCAGAGAGACCAAAACTGGCTCTGGCGGTAAGGGGTTAACATTAAGTCCCGCTAGGGTGCTTGAAAAGTATTGGTCGCAATCTTTTATACAGCCTATTGCAATGTATAGACAATGCCGCGGGGTCTAAGGGGTTAATCAGCATGAGATGGCGCCGCCACCATCCCATGTTGTAACCGGTGGGTGTTAGCTGCAATTAGCAGCCGTCATGCCAGCTGTGTAGTGAGATCCCTCTGCAATCCTGCTGCAAAGCCCCTTACCGACACTGGGCCGTAAATTTATTTCCAGTGTCATTAAGGGGTCATAACCGACGGTAAAAAAATTGGTGTTGTATAGACTACAACACAGGCTTTTCATTGTTGTCTATGCAGCACAGTATACTAGCAGATTCTCGGCAGATTCAAAATACTGAAGACGCTGAAAATCCAACAGTCAAGCTATGCAGTGTAGACATAGCCAGGGCTCATACAAGGCATTTTGGTGCCTTAGGCAGGTATGGCCAATGGCTCCTCCTCCCCCAAAAAAATGTAAATCCCCAGCCCTAACCTAACGCACTTGCCTGCGCCCTCCCCAGTTATGAGCGCGCGCGTAGTTGACGGGGGAAGGCTTAAATCGGCAAACCGTAGACAAAAGCCGTCCAGCTGGGTGACAAAAATAGACCAAATACCGGTCGGGATTTCCAGACCGACCAGTTGTTGGTCAGTGCCGTGTAAACGTGGCCTTAGGCTATATTCACACGGCGTGATTGCGGCGCGCATGATGCGTCGTATTTGCGTTCTAATACGAGCGAGATGCGCACTGGATTACGCCTCCTCTCCCTGGACATACAATACGATCAAATTGTACGTGCGGGGAGATAAGTGACATGTCGATTATTCACGGCGCAAACGTGTCATGAGTAATGCATGTCAATGGGGCCAGCGAGCTGTCGGCACCCCAGTGCTTTGGGAATACGCGCCAATCAGCGCAACTCCCAAACACCCAGCATAATTGCAGGGCGTACTGTACGACCCGCAATTACGCCGTGTGAACATAGCCTTACAGTCAGCGCCTGTTAGATGAGGGGCTGGCACACTGCTAGGCCCACTCCACTTAGCAGCAGACAGTTACCTCAGTCTGCATGCACTCTACTCCAGACCCCAGTTACAAAATTTCTGCTGGGCCCCAGTCACAAAATGTCTGCCTTGCCCATGCACTGCACCACACCGACACACTCAGCAGCAAGGGCACGATAGATGTCTAGGTAGCTCTTACACACTGTCTGTACACATTATTGGGACCTCAATATCACCCTGCAGGTTGTCAGTCGGTCGGTCAGTCTCTGACTAGTCTGACTCCGACTCTACCTGCATGCCTGTCCGTGTCCACTGCCAACAAGGAACATGCAGCAGCTCGGCAGGCAGAATTATGACTGACTCACGTAGCCGCGCGGCGCCATCTTCTGCGGAGCACCTGACAACAGACGCCGCATAGTGGAGGAAGGGGCGGGGAGGGGTGGGCCGAGCAGCACCTACAGCCACAGCCACTGACAAGCCATGCAGCCGCAGACAGCGTTGTAGACAGTAGTTCAAATGACTGTCAAACTGCAGCATAAAGATTTTATGCGCCCCCCACTTAAGAGGCAGAGGTGGCACCCTAGGCGATCGCCCACCTATGCCTACCTATCGTCCCGGCCCAGGACATAGCATTAAACCTTTTTCCATGCTGTTCTGCAGTGCTGCTGCAAATGAATCCTTCAGGATACAAGGCCCAGAAAGCTCCACACAGATGCAGTTCAAGCTTTGCTGATTAGGTAACCGCACCCCTAATCTGTCACTTGTGTAAACACCCTTGATTCAGCACACAGATTCAACAAGTATATATGTTTACAACTATATGTAATACACAAAACTACTCTTTTATACATTGTAAAGCTACAATGTATAAACTGCTAGAATTGTATTTTCTGCATGATTAACAAGGACTTTTCCCCTTAGGGCTTGTCCCCACGACAAGGGTCGGTTTTACAAAAAGTTTTCAGATTTGAAAGCCATCTCTAAACCAACTGTCAACTAATAGGCTATAATTAGGACGTTTATTTTACATCACCAGCGGTCCGAAAAATTTAGAACATGTTCATTCTTCCGCCCTGTTTTCGAGAGGAAGATGTACATGTCAGTGGTTGAGGGGATGGGCGAATCTGCAAACCGCGGGCAGAATCGTCCCCCAAAACCACGTATAAGATGTCAAAGTACCGACTGGTATTTTGTCTTTTTTGGCACGTAGGGGGATGGCTTTTGTCTGCAGTTTGCGGATTCTAGCCGTCCTCTTCACACCTACATGTTCATGTTTTTCCCTGAAAATTGGGCAGAAGAATGAACATGTTCTAAATTTTTAGGAACTCCGGAAGTGTAAACACCGTCCAGCGGAAAATCCGTGCAGTGTGAACTACTGCTCGGATTTTCTATTTGAATCAATGTAAAAGGTTGACAGTTGGTTTACAGGTGGTTTTCAAATCTGAACATTTTTGCAAATTCAAAATACTGAATTCGCATAAAATCCATCCAAAAACCAGTGCCATGTAGAAGTAGCCTTAATCTTAAGTCCTACGCTTAAGACAAAAACACACTTTAGACAGAAACACTCGCACTTTTAATCCAGTTCTAAACCTTTTTTTCAGTGCTGCTGCAAACGAAGCCTCATGATACAAAGGGTGACATCTATGAATTCACATGTGGTATTGTTTGCCGTGTATTGTGCCAAAAAACTGCTGGCACACTGTTCCATAAATGGTCCAACACATTTTAATGCGTCTAGAATGCTTGTTTGATACAAACTGCCATACAAAGTTTGGCGCATAATATATTCATTCATAATGTCATATTATACACTCCTCTATATCGATTTAGGACTGATGTGTTGGCACCAAGTTAAAGAAATGGTGCATGCAAATTTATTGATGTCACTCAAAGTTCTTTAATGACAATGTGCAATGTCATTTTTTTGGGGTCTTTTGATGGAAGCACTTTATTGGCAGTAATTATTTCCTAAATAATATAATAATATCCTCCAGGACCCGCAACAGTCAATCATATTACAATGAACTCTTTCTGTGGGTATCGCAAAACTAAGGGTGCTTTCACACGGAGTGTTTTTGGTGTGTTTTTTGTGACTTTTTTATTATACGTTTTTGGGTGCATTATTTGTGCAGAAATGTACAACATTGATTGCTGTGCCTTTCTTCACAAAAAACGCATCCAAAAATCCACCCAAAAAATGAAGCTGCGATTTTGATGCGTCTTTAGTGCATTTTTGGATGTGTTTTTTTGCAGAAAGGCACAGCAATCAATGCTGTACATTTCTGCACAAAAAAAACGCATCCAAAAATGTATCACTCCAAGGGTGCTTTCACATGGTGTTTTTTTGGTACTTTTTTGATGCATTTTTTGTGCAGTAATTTATGCTGTGCATTTGTGGGGGAAAATATGCATCAAAAAAGTACCCTAAAATCCTCCTCAGATGAGACCATTAGAAGAACCTGTGAAAAATCCCAATTAAACAAGAATTACATAAATCACTCTCTTTTTTTTTCCTGCAAGTAGAAAGTTGATTTCAAATCAAGTGCTGCATATTCATAGTATTCTCAGTTTTCATCTCCAAAAGAACTTCATGTATTTTCATGTTTTTCTTAAATGCAGGAACATAACTAGAATCCATAGGGCCCCATAGCAAATGAGATGGCAGGACAAATAAATGACAGGAAGCTAAAACCGCAGAATAAAGGCAATTATTAATTTCAAATATTAGCTCCATTAATATTACAGAAATCTCAAATCTCTGTTAGATCTCAGAAATGCACCAACTTGTTTCACCTTAAAAATACATATGTTCTTGGACTTGAATGGGCCCCCTCGGGCATCTGGATCTCACAGAAGCTGCTATGCCTGATATGGCTATTGTTATGCCCATGCTTAAAGGGGTATTACGGCATTCGGACAAAAAAAAAACTTGAAAGGGGCCTGTAAGATCATTACACACAGAGCGACAGTATAATACTAATCCTGCATTTAAGACATGTATAATTGACATATTTTGTCACACTGCTTGCCCCTCAGTGCAGCAAGAGTAGGCATGGCTTCAGCAACAGTCCATTTGGTTAGCAGACTACAGTTTCCATCATGCATTGCTGATATCTATTCCATTCTCTCTTTCTACCCTGTATTCCTCTGGCTGTAGAGAAGCGTCTTCTTGCGCATGTCAATTTTTTGT